>DWDW01000272.1:0-16125 GCA_018245635.1 Mimoniades versicolor eupheme | reverse complement strand
GGGGGGGGGGGGGGGGGGGGGGGGGGGGGGGGGGGGGGGGGCGCAGTTTATTTACTGGTGTATATGGATGATGTGACAGAAGGTCTAGCATGAATTATACGATGGAAAGGTATATTCGTGAATGTGTGCACGAAAATTCGGTAACGGCCCTCGCCGCCCCGAGCGTCTGCCTCGAGTGTTTTTATCTATGTAGTCATGTAACTTTGTAAATATACCATATTAGTAATGCGATGACAAAATGGGTGATTTTAGTTAAGTTTTATTAGTGCGGGCTTGGGTGTGGTGTCTTTCTGTGAACTCTTGCAATATCTCCCACGTCCCGTACTGGCGGTGCTCGCCGCGCGCAGACGCGACCACGGTTCACTGTACATAACATTATTGCTTACGTTTGAGTCGCGCCACGCGGTGAGTACACTAGTTATTGTGACGTTACACACGTAGCAAATATTAATTTTAAAAAAATCAGCCCTCGTTTGGTCACACTTGGACAACAAATGCAAGAATTCTTATAACTGTTACATTATTAGACGAGGACTGAACGGTATAAGAACATTATATACATATGTACATACAACTTTGAAGTGGTAAGTTGAGTGGCGCGCAGTCTCCATGGTGGTATACATATTATCAAGGCTTGTTAACCGGTTAATTTTTGAACCTTAATCAGCGCAAATACCTAAAGAGCGTTTTATAAAGGTTTAGCTCTACCTTAACCTAAAAAAACCGGTTTCCTTAAAGAGCAAAATCATTAGGATTCTGTATCAAAAAACCGATATAAACCGGTTTAAACCTATATAAAAAGTTTTTTTGGAAAAATATACAAGTCGAAATACGCCCGCGCGCAGCACTTGTGTGACGTAGTAGCAATTTTGGCTTAAACCGGTTTATTTAGGTTTTTGAAGCGCTCTCTTCTCAATTGAGAATAGATTCGCTCCAAGCGGAATTTGTTCTAAAAACGTTTAAAAAATAATATTAACCGGTATTTTTTTAAACCGGTTTGTTTGAAAAAAAATATTTAAATTCGATGTTAAGTGTTTTTTAATTATTGCAACATATTCCAAGGAAGGAATAGGACTTGTGTTTTTATTTATTGTCGTACTATAGTATCCATCCTGTATATGACATTAACTTCTATACAAAATTATGATACCCAAAAAATTTATACACCCAGATATGACAATGAAATGACTAAGGACGTCTGGCAATTTTGGTATTGACATTTTTAAACCTTTTAGTAAAATTTGAATCAATGCTGGTTATTAAAATATGAATTCGTGAAGTTAATTCTATTGTGATTTAATTAATCAGATTCATACATTATATCGAGGGCTGGAAGGTGATATTGGATGAATTCGTTGATTTGGAATATAACTCAAAACTCATTGCCCAAAATGTCGCTTAAAACAAATAGCCTTTACCCCTCGATATTATTATTATTGTCATTTGGCTTACCAAATGACAATAATAATAATATCGAGCACAGAGTGCCAAATATCGCTATCCTTAGATAGCGATATTTGGCACTCTGTGCTCTCTGCCTATCACCTGAGGGACATGGCATGAAGATATGTATGTATATATGTATGCATGTTAAGGACGATGATGTAATCACATTACAAATAAGTTCGTATATAATATTACGTTGATAAAAATGATATCATATCCATTTTATTATAATAGACCAGGGATATCTCTAAAGAATTAGTATACACTATAATAACTTTAATATACCAAATCAATATAATTCACATTATTCTAAATCGATAGCACTAACCAAAATAATAAACATTGCAACGGAAAACAATATAATGCATCCAACATTTAATATTACAAGTTCTAAAAAGCTACGGTGAATACGACAAAGTATCGAAAAAGCTGCAAACATAGAAATTATAAATGTTTCGAATGCGAATAGTGATGATAAAGAACATAGAATACCTACAAATAGTAAGTACTACAAAGTTATGTGACGTACGAAATGATCGTAAAAGCGAATTTAATCGAGTATTGTGCATACGGCCAGGGTTGCCAGTAATCAGGTTTGAAACTCTTCATTATCGGTTGGTTGAGGTCAAGTTGAGGTTCAATGTGTCTTATGCTCATTTGATTTTTTTATTACAAATGTTTAGTGCTTTAATTAATATTCGGCATTAGTTGCCTGTCGTTATCTACAATGCTAAAATTATTATAAATGTCCAAGAGTCCAAAGAGGTATTTTTTTTTAATTCCAGACATACGTAGGTATATCATAAGAAGAAATTCGGTCAAAAGCCCAAAATGGGAAAAAGCGCTGTATTACAAATAATTCTAATATTGTAAATTATTAACCTGACAAATATGGCAACCCTGCATCAATCCAGTGCTTAGAAAATGTGACGTTAGAAAGAGATATTAAACAGCTATATCCAATTAGTTTTGTTCGAAACAACGACGTAAAACTTTATTGAGTTTTTATTGATGGCCAGTTACATTATTTATTTAGTATGATTGTGAATGAGTGTTGCATAATTTTAAAAGGTTCTTATATAAAGCCGTAATAATTTTCATTAATTATAAATATTATTTTTCAACTTGCGTTCCAAAATGAACCATATACCTCGGTCATTGACACTGAAACGTACTCGTACTTGTACAACAGTTTTGGCAGATTCAAATAAATCGAACCTCGCAAGTCTTATTAAAAAGCTCCATAGATTCATAATTTGCTTACCGATCGAGTTCAATACAACACTTGTATACCATTAATAGTAATCATATTAAAAATATTCATTGTAAATAAACACTGCCTCGTTGGTCGTGTTGGTTGCAAGTGAGATCCTGGTTTAGATTCCCGGGTCGGAAACTACTAAAAATTTTCTAATTTCGATTTTCTAGTAGTGGCTCGGAGTCTGGATAAGTGCCCGGTATATGGCAATACGCTCACCACCTATTCCATCGTGGGACTTAAAAGTAACTGGTGAAACGTGGGAATGTTCTACATTCCTCTGCCTACCTCTTCGGGGATTACAGGCGTGAAGTTACTTTACAATTAAATTAATATTTAAACAAGTTAATTAATTAATAAAAATTAAATCATAAAATTAAGCGAAATCAATGACAATAACAAAGCCTAAATTTACAGGTAAATTATATCTAGCCACATAGCTTCCGTTCATTGTCCAATTAGCATAATCCTCTCACATAAACGGATTAACCAGTTAACTATTCACCACGGTGGCGCTCTCCGGCGGATAAATCGAATTCCATTACAAACGTGCTGCGCGCCCGATGATTTTATTATTCATGGCGTCTTCGCGCGTTACTTATTAATTGAGTATTAGATATTCGCAGATGAGTACGTCACTATTCGTAACTCCGAACCACTACTAGGAAATCTATATTAGAAAATTTAGTAGTGCCCGGATATGTAGTACTGGTAATAGTGGATATGTACCCGGTATATGCAATAGGCTCACCACCTATACCATCGTGGTGAAACGTGGGAATGTTCTACATTTCTTTTCCTCTTCGAGGATTACAGGCGTGAAGTTACTATTCGTAACTCTGTTTCACAAAACACAATTACAGAATATTGTATTGATAAAACAAAGCAGTGTTATGTTTATGTTCTGTGTATATCATCGCGCAAGACCCCTTAGAGAATAGGCTGACCACCAATGACTGCTGAATATCACAATCCTTACATACTTACGTATTATCATACTATTTTATTGCCTTATTTACTTAATATCTTATCATATTTTTTGGTAGATGTGCTAATGTAATTACGTGTCCATTTTTATTACGTACAGAGCGGCGAAATTTAAATATACATTAAACACTGTCTTTTCCTCGTGTTACAGACACCCAAAGAACGCCAAAACTAATCGGCTGTTATTATCGCTTTCATCAGCCTCACCCTGCAAGTGCAACAGACCGAGAAAAAACGACTATAGAAAAAAAAACTCTCGACACTCGTTTAACTGTTAATCGAAGGCATTTCTTACAAAGGAAAACTGTGCCGCGCACACGAGGAGAAAACGCGAAACAAGCAATATTCACAATCAGACTTCAATTCTAAAAATTGATAAATAAGTAGGTACATCATATCGTGAAGTATGCTTCGGTAGGCAATTTAATATCAATCTACAAAGCCTTATTGTTTCTAGTCATTTGGTAAGTTAATAAAAACTTCTAATATAATAATACAATTTTATTCGAAACAAAGTTGATGTACTAGTCTTTCAGTCGAGTTTGAAGCCGAGGCACGTCACGAGATAAATTAGGCAATCTGTCAGCGGAGCGGTACTCTGAATAATGAGGACGATTCGACCTCGTTAAGGTCCTTATTGCTTACATTATATTTGTCAATATTTATTCTTTTATACGTATAAAAAAATGTTCATCTAATCGTAACATTCCATTAAGTATTAACATATGTGTACATGTATGAAACTTGTGAATGTAGTGATGTGTGAGACTTATTAATGTAGAAGAAGCGCGGTAGTCCGTAACGATGGAGATATTTTGCACTCTGTGCCTTCTGCTTACTTCGTAAGGAACATGACGTGAAGATATGTTACGTTGTTGTTAACATACAGCTATTCCCAAATCTAGGTAACGATCTTGATGACATCAGACTAATGAACAATTCTAGTCCCGAAAATAGGTAGAGACGTTACAAATTCAAAGTTAATCTCAGAATTTAACAATGTGTTTTATTTTCTCACACCACCAGCCAACCGTTTAGTCAGTCATCGGTGGTAACTCATCACCATTTCACGTGCGCAAACTAACGCGTTTCAACGCATTGTTTTCTGTAAGACTGTATCCCTAATATACACTCTATTAAAAGTGTAAATAAATTTATATAGAGAACGGATGTAAATGAGTAACTTTACATGAAAGTTTTCGTTGAGCGAGCAGTCAACGGAACGACTAAAAGCGAACAACGAGACATGAAGCAAAACAAATATGGGCTGAAAAAAAAACTATAAGAAAATTTTAACGCTCGCTGGGAAATATTTTACAATAGAAATATATTGAAATATAAAATATATTGAAATTTACTGTTTTTAATTTCTGTCGTAAAATACCAATTTAAATGAACATTTGCAAAAACATAAATGCCCTTCTAAATTAAGGTTGCCTTTGAAGTTGTCAAGTTGCCACGTAATTTCTGTTAACGGCTATGATTTATTGAATAATTTTCCAATAATATTTTTGGAGTCCACCTTAACTTGTTGATTGGAAATTACCATCAAAATCTCTTCAACTTCATCAAAGTGAACGAAGTGACAGGTGTACAATAAAAATATATGTGATTTTATGAATTTCTCAAAAAACTCAAGACACTTAATCAAAAGTTAGACTTTAATGTAATTTTATTATTACTCTTATTATTATATAGTCAGTCCAGCTCTCTTACGGGATAGGCAGTGTGCACTGGGTATATCTGTCCGCAGACCTGTCGTGATAACACCACGCCTATAATCTCCGAGGAAGTAAATAGAAGAATGTAGTATATTCTCACGTTTCAACTGTTATGTTCACTTCCCACTATGGAGTGGTAATAACAAATCTATAGCCATACAACGGGCACATATCCGAGCCACTACTAAAAAATCTGAGTTAGAAAAATCCGGCATTTGAATCCAGGACTTCTCGATCAACAGTCGCGTTTGCAATCAACATGACCAACGAGTCAACACTTAATTTTATCCACTTTAAATAACTATATGGAAATTAAATTTGGTAGCACTGAAAAAAATGATCGTTTAATTCAAGATGGCGCTGTCACAAAGTAAATTTTGTTTACAACTAAAAAGATACACATACAAGGCATTTTCAATTATGATAATATACAACAAATATTGCGACACATTTACAGACACATATTATAAGATTCGACCACCGACAACTATACATATAACATATGAAAGGATTTTCGCGAAGTCATACAATAATTAATTGAATATACATACATACATATACATTATGTATGTATGTTAAACCGACTTACTGCTTTAACGTCATTAAAGGTAATGACTACATCCCGTGGTAAGCATTGGTGTCTAGTGTAAGGGTATAAAAAAGATAAGTAGTATTTTCTATGCATATATTTTTTCCATCTATATATATTTTTTCTACACGAATATTTACGTTCTTTACTTGTATTATCGCCAAATTACAGGTTCGGTAAAGGCGAGGAACAGGTGGCTGCGTGTAGACATATGCTTAGATATGTATTTATGTATATATTTTATAACTTGTATCAATTGATATTCAATATATATGTCTACATTCAGAAGATAGATTCATCTATCAATATCTTCATTCAAAGCTATAAATATGTCCCACAAAAGCCGCGAAGTGCACGAATACACCAAATTGGCAGCGAACATTGTCATTAGTTAGTGAGTAGTGAGTCATTACAGTCATGTAGACTACATGGTACATGTTGAATAAAATTAAGTGTTGGTGTACATGGATTTAACGCATTATTACGTCAATTTCTTATATAAAATTACGTGGGATGGCATACGGTAACAATTAAATTAGGCTCGTATTGACTGCTCGCATATTTATTACCGATTTTAACTCGCATAATTTACAACATATTCATGAGAATATGTTGTAAATTATGCGAAATTATTTATGATTTATACCTAAGTATGAACTTAGGTATAAATCACCCATATCCAATAATAACCGTCACAGATGGTTTCGTATGCTTCCGTACTCTTTGTTGCTTCTAGAATACGTGGTATAGGCAATAAGCTTTGCACTAGAGCATAAATGGTGGCATGTACTCCAGACCTTGAGAAGTTCCACAAAGATATCCATGCTCAGTTGCAATAATTTAAAATGGCAGCAGTAACCTGCCACTGCCACATTACTATTATAAAAAACCTTTTCATACTATACTGTCATTCAACATGAATGCAATTTATAATAATTGAAATGCATTAAATATAAATAAATGCAATGTGACGCAATAAAAATGAAACGTAAGTATCGCTTAAAGCTTTTACGGAATTTTAATAAATTACAACTGTCTCTCACGCTATTTTTGCATTTGAACACTAACGCAAAATATGCCTCAACCCCATCAACAGGCAATGATTTCTTTTTACTAAATAAAAAGGAATGTTAATATCATCAAGGGCGTAAATATCTCTTCTCTCTTGGCGGTAACCCAGAAACGCGAGTAACGGACAAGTTGGAAAATTCAATGTGATGTATGAGAAACGGTCTTTAAAATCGGTGCGACTTTGATTTACGTCGCAGTTCGGTCGCACAATCGCACTTTGGATTTGTGATTCACATACTCGTATAAAACAGAGTACACTTATATGTAATACTACAGCAGAAGATTGTTATTTATTTACCTCACAGGCTCTATGACACAGAATAACAAAACACGCCCCAATTACGTTTTTAGCGTTTTATTTCTTTCTATGTTCTATCTAATTTTGCTCCACTTTATCCCATATTTCTCCACATTATTCCATATTGCTACACATTATCCCATTTTGCTCCAAATTATATCAAATTTTTCTCCACATACTCGTATCCCGCATTGTTTTTGCTGGAAGATGTTGCTTTAATTGTAGGTACCGCGGTACCTACAATTAAAGCAACATCTTCCAGCAAAGCAGAGAGCAGTATCGCGATACTGTAGTGCATTCTTTCTCTACACGCTGTCACTGCTAAAAACTTTTCTGCAGTGATTTATCTCAAAAATCTGGTAAATTTAGTTCATATTCATGTAAATATTATATTTGTATACAGAGTGTAATGCGGAAACATTTCTATCTAGGAATACTATATATGGTACTAGCACGTCGCGTTTCTACAAGTCATGTTCATTAGACTTGTAACTTTTTTGACACAATACATTAATTTGTTGATGATTTCGTAACACGTAACTTAATATCACGCCTGTAATCCCTAAAGAAATAGGCACAAAAGTATAGAACACTTACACGTTTCACTAGTTACGTTTACGCTATGGATTAAGGGGGGAGCCTATTTCCATCCCCCAGGTACGAAATCAAGCTCCGAGTAACAACTAGTAATTTCCAATTAGAAAAGCCCAATAAATCGATCAACAGTGCTGCTTAAAACAACGCGGCCAAAGAGATAGTCAGTTTATTATTATTATAAATCTTCACCAAGTCCCTAACAGGGTAGGCAAAAAGTACCAATACCAAATATTTATATCGTTGTAAAACTACCTTACTCCTTCTACATTCATGACAAATTAATTAGTGGAATATTCATGGAGAGTAAAACGCTACCATGTTTCGTATATCTGTGTGATACACTATTGTTCTACTGGCACATATATTCCCGTTGTACTTGAACCATTCATTGCTCTTGTTCACATCAAACGTATATACGTCGCGACCTCGCGCTCAAAGCTTTCGCAGATAGAACCCTCGTGAAAATAACACCGGGTCTTTTCATACATCGCAACTGATTCCTCGAGATGGGAACTAATTCTGACACGGATTCTCTACGCCGTAATAATATAACTCAGCTTTTACGACGACACACGAGTAAACTTAGCAATGTTTGCAGTTATTACGTAATCGTATATTAATTAAAGTTCGCTGTATTTGTATCGCAACGTACACAACAGTATTTATCCAGTATACGTTAATTCACCGACGACGCGCGCGCCCTCTCTTCAGCTGTAGTACGTACTTCCATAGTGGCTCTTTGAATGTGGGTCGCGCAAAATATTCGCATTATAAGCTTAAATGTGCCTACTGAAATGTGTTTTCAAAGGTTCTCAATTGCACTGCCGAGTTCATGTGAACCGAGTATTAATAAGCCTTTAATAAAATTCACATTTTACAACTTGTGAAAATTAAGTTACATAAGTATCAATGAGAAATACGTGACTTTAATTACAATGTTAATATATTATGTTTGTTCGCGCGAGCTGGGTTTCTTTTTGAACAGTAGCAACATTAAATTATTGGTAATACCCTGAATGTATATTATATGAACGTGAAATATTATTAGCCCTGGTTCATAAATGTATTGACACATTGATTGACGTGGTAAATTTGATACGTACTTAAATATAATAAATAAATTATATGAAATATAATTTACAAAATAGACTGTCTTGGTCTAGTGGATGCTAACACGACTAGGTGTTGTATTCGATCGTTGGCAAAGTATTACTGGGTTTACATCTGAAATTCCTAGTAATAGCAAGGAGTCTGGGTTATTACTCGGTGTATGGCAATAGGTGCACTTTCTATTCCATATGGGACGCATAATAAGAATGGTGAATAGTTTGAGTGCGTTACACTTCTCTGTATATCCCATAGAAAAGATTCAATCGTGATATTATGACGTCTCTATATCTATAATATGTACATCATCGTTCGTGTGTCTCTACACCAAAACGCACCTAAATAATAAACAGGGCATTGCAACCGCAATAACATTGTAACCCGCCACTTTTATAGCAATCATCGGGTCAATACTTCGCTTATATTTACAGGTAAATCAATTGCGTACATACATACATACATATCTTCACGCCAGGTCCCTTGCGGGGTAGGCAGAGAGCACAGAGCGTCAATTGCGTCTATTTCCCATTTCCTATTTCCCATTATATTTACATACGCAGCATAATCCGGATACATCCGGTATGTACACGGATTAACTCGGCCAACGGTGACGCTCGCCGGCTATACTCGTACATTGAATTTTAGCTTAGCTTAGCCACTTGAATTCTAACATAAATACAGTAGATTGGTAGACTAATAAATGCTAATACTCGAATATAACGCAGAACATCACGCCTGTATATCCTTCAAAGTGTTGGCAGATGAATATAGCACACACACCTATGATTCACCAGTTTTGGTATTTTTTTATTTTTTTTAAAACCAGTATTTCTGTAGCCAGATTTGGTATAAGGCCCATTATGGCATAAGGAGTGAGCCTATTGTCATACATTGGGCACAGATCCACATCTTTCCCTATGACTCCAGTGCAAATTTGCGGAAATACGAACTTGTACCTAAGGCGTTCGTCTGATATTTTTAGCCGCCTTTAAGGTGTCCGGCGTGATGACGACCAGTACTGATTGTTTAAAATGACCTTCGGGCTTGGAAATACTCCTAAAAATTACCAACTATCTAACCAAGTGTCAAACACATCCGGCATTGCTTTACTCAACAGCTTATTTGCAATCTACGACGACGTCAAGGCTACATGTGCTTACTAAATTAATTAAAAAAAAAACGTAACTTCACGCCTGTAATCCCCGAAGAGGTAGGCAGAAGAATGCAGAACACTCCCACGTTTCACTGGTAACTAAACAAAATTTAGTTTTTTTTAAATCTCATTACACATATCTTTTTCACAGATATACTTACTCGTATCTAATCGGAAGCAAATCTAAACAAAATGTTTTCCTGTTAAGCTACCACAATTTGAAATGATTAATAAAAACTGCGAAAACAATTGAATTCGGTGAATGCTGCGGCTAGGTCGCGCTGCGCTTATTTTGGAACTGATTTGGTAGTCGAGGAATATCCAATGGTTTTACGTTTGTCAATTATGCATTCAAACAATTGCTTAAAGTAATAACTCTTTTTTTTTGTTCTTTTTATTTCGAGTGGAAATCCACATGAATACCCACCCAACAGTTCGGTATTGCAGGATGGGTTATGTCGGACTCTTACTGATTAAAACCGCCACGGCGAGCCACTCTGGCATATATTGGTGGGTCACGAGACCTGTTCTTTCAATCGTTTGACGACTTTTGCGAACTACCTTGCCTATGCCTTCGGAAAGCTCCCTCTCCTAGGTGGCATCTGAGCGCACTTTGGATACCGTCTACACACTGTTCTTTAAGGCTGAGCGATGAAGCTCACAGGTCCGGCACGTGGGGACGAAGCTCAGGCTGGAAGGAGACTTGTAAATTGCCCTCTCCTGCGCCCAGTGCACCGTTTGCGGACCGGTTCCCTGTCCCCGCCCCGCGGCCTCCTTCTGTTAGATGTCAGATTCGCAGTAGAAGACCATGGCCTTCCAAGATCTCCTGCGGCCGACCGTGGCATTAACCACAACCGTCAAAGAGAGGTCGCCGTCCACGGCCGCCACAAAGTCGGTCCGTTCTTCCGCCCACGTATGTGCTGTAATGTATTTTCGGTAGATTACTAATACTTTCGAGTCAACTCACTCTAGTTACCGAATTCCTGCCCGGTCTGCGTCTGCGCCACCGCGAAGGTGAGCACTCCGTGCGAAGTAACAGCTCTATTCTTATTAGTTATAACCCTTCTTAAGTATCATTTATGAATGTGATCTCTTGTAATTGGGAAAGGCTTGTAACATACTCTTCCAGGCGTTTTCAGTGGGGACAAGCAGAGAAACGATTTAGTAGTTAATCCATCTGTAGAATTCTGTTAACCGCTTTTCATCATGTACACATATACATACCTATATAATAATTTTCATGTTATAGTGTTTTGGATATATCAGTAGCTTATCTTTCAAGCAAAGGGTTAAAACTTTATCTTCTTTTGACTTCAGTTGTCAGTTGTAAACCACTAATATTATTCAGTATAATATCCAAAGTTGCATAGTCCGTTGGCTTGCTGCCACCTTTTTGATTAGGTCTATCACGAATCAGCAGATTTCATTCAGCAGTATTCTGAAGTGGGTAAAACTAATTTAGTGGTGTCATTTTAAGAACAGCGTTGTATACATAAATGTTTATTTATAAAAAGACAAATAAGTAATAACTATTTAAGGCATCACTCACCGTATGACACATTGGTAATTGCGCCGGTGAATTTCGACGTATAAGTATGTATAGGTGTTTCTCTTTATGTGGAACCAAGACATCCAGGAAAAGGTAACATTGTTATCATATTCCATATGCAAATGATCTATTTCGGTATGATTAAAGGAAAAAGCAAGAACCATTTTATGTAGGTATTAAGTATTGTACTGTTTATAGCGGACATGGTATTACTGTAGTTTCTTAGCGTGTTACCTGATCTACCAACTACACTATCAACAAGTTATCACCTAGGTGAGTTATAATTATCGTTTTGCTACATTAGATTAGGGGTTATCCACTTTTATCAAGGAAAGGCAGCAGTGCATTGCGAAGAAACTCATTGCAATAGAGAAGTTTCTCAGGCTCAACAAATCTTTGTTCTGGACTTAATTTTGTTATTTTTAACAAATATGTGTTTTATGATCCTGTAGCCAACATCACAAGGCATATTAATTTTACTAATGAATTATTTAATACAAGGGGGTATGATATAATGTTATAATAAAATTTGTTTTTATGACTTAATTACTATGATATAAAATATGTTTTTATGACTTAATTACTATAATGAGTACTAATTAAACGATGCTTTCCCTATATTATGAACTCTAAATCAATTTTGGATCACTTTTTCATCATTGCTGCCAAATCTGAATCACTAGCAAAGTATTGCATTTTTGTTATTGTTGAATTGATAAATTCATACTGATTGCAAATTTATTGCAGTTGTAGAAAATTGCTTGTTGGAAATCCTCAATTAAAATTTTAAGCATCGCTCTCGGTTTAAGCTACAGCTACCGATGAAATTTGCTGGCTTTCATGTACACACCACTGAAAGTTTAGCTCTCCCGGCTTAGCAGTCTCCTGACACAGTACGTTTACCCTCGTCACTGATATATTAAATAATAATTTACGTGATGTTCGGATGCCGAACATCACAAACGTTGCGGATACTTACCACTTAGGTGTAAACAGGTTGGGCCTGTCTCGTGGCAATATCGTAGACCCGATGTTGCTGGCCTAGTAGACTTTGGCACCGCGGCTTCGATCACACTCCTTTTACCAACGTTACTGCTAGTTGCTCTAGACTGACTCGGATTATTTAAATTGAGGGATAGGAGAATCCATGATTTTTTACAATGAAATTACAGGCACAGCATAAGTTTTTTATATTATTACGCCAAGTTTTCAAAACACTCTTGCCGTTATACGAGTATGTACTTATATAATATTTTAAGTAAAATTGAATTATTAGCAATAGTTATTTTGATTGTATGGAAATTATATCTTATCTAAATTATATTTAATACGCTATGTAAATAGTTGTTATTGAAGTTTAGTAAACATAATTGATTCGTTGATAACTTAAGCGCGAAGAGACCGTGGTCTAAAATATGGGAGTGATATCATTTCGGCACGGTTTGTGTGAACCGCATAGCGACACGGTCGTTCAGAGCTATGTCCTGCGCGTCGCTCATTCTCGTCGAATGCCTTTGTCGAGCCACCTCTCAACAGCTATGCGCTACACTACACCAAGGGACGTTGCTTAGTGAATTTACAAGCAGTGGGTCTTTGGAATTTTGTAAGAAGAACAATACCTATTTACGAGTATACCACGAATGAACAACGAAACTATTTAGATATTTCTTATTTAATTTAATCGTGATTGATGAAGATAATTGTTTCTTTTATGGCATTTTATACAGCAATTTTTGGTGTATTGCGACCCATTATGCTTACTGGTCAATCAGTCAACTTACTATTCTCATTTTTTCGATATACCGCCACACTTGCCAGCATTAGAAGATATCATTCGATATTCTTGCCTGAGTACGTTGAGCGCTCACCAGCCACCAATTTATATTTGTGAAAAATTCCCACCAGTACATTTTATCAATTTAATTTGTAAATATGTTCTGATTCATTTAACATGGCTTAACTGGTTCTTTGAGCGCCTTCTAAGGATGTCTCTCTTATGTAGCTATATGGTTTATCCTTGACAATTATGTTTTATCTGAAGTCTGTGCACGGGCTTGGGTATCGACGTACCAGATTTAAAATATTAAATTAGAAAATTCCAGTAGTGCTTGACCCGGGATTTGAACGCAGGACCTTCCGATGGACAGTTTGCCTTGCAATCAATGGGATCAAAGGTATTTTATAAACATCCCAATTAACTGTCCTCGTGATTTCTTACGACATTTAGCTGCTATTTTTTAAAAGTAAACTTTCTTAAAATTTTGCAGTTGATTTTCCGAGCGATTCGCACGTTATTGTGTAACTTATTATACGAACTATGTCCCAGGTGTAAGGTCACCTTCACTTTGACGTAATAGCATTATGATATTACACAGTTCAGTATAAACAACAGAAGTAAATAAAGGCTAAGGTACAGAGTTTCAATGAGACCATGTACAAAAATATTTCAAAATATTTTAAATTTAAGCAACCATGACCATCAAGACGCTATGAACTAAAAGTCTCCAATGTTATGAGATATTTTCCACAAGGACGGTGACGATATTGTAAAACATGTAATCCCTGGTTCTAAAGAAAAACTCTATTTCGTGCCCACATATAATAGCGGTTCGGCAAAAGCGTCGGGCGAAAGCTTATTACTTTTATATTATATTGGACGTAGTGAATAGGTCCACGCGATGACTAGCGTGTTTCTACATGTCGGCGTAACGGTTCGCCCAATCAAGGAGTACACTTAATCTTTCAGCGCAGCAACGAGACACCTTATTTGTAAGCACTACTTCAGCAATGAAATAATTATTACTTATTGGTCACTCATTAGTTACATAGAAAACACGTAGAGTATCGACTATGAATCGTTATTTATTTTATTGTGAAATTATCGTATTCTTTTTATTACACCATTATGTCAGGTTTCAGGGTACGCAGTAACGGGGCAGACATTAACGGGGTAGGCAGAGTGAATCGAATGGCTAATATCACTATCTTTCCAGAACTTGCATTCTTCTCTATTGTTCACTCTCACATCATATACGCATGCCGGTTTTAGACACATGTGACTCGCCGATATGTGTTTCGTATTTTGTTCTGAAATGCGATGGATCAATGCAATTGTAGTTACAATGAATCCATTATAAATATTATATAACAGAAAGGTCATGTCAAATACTCGGTAGTACATAAGTACGCTAAGCGATTTTTATTTCATATTACTTGCAGTATTAAAAGAAAAAAAAATGACGTCCCCGTTATTTTAAGTAACACAAGTGTTAATACAAAATTGTAATTTTTTAGTAAGGATGGAATATCCTGGTATAAAACGCTAAGTAATTGATAAATATAGATAAATGATTAGTTTATGATATTAATACGTATATTTCAGTGGTCATCCGCTTTATTGACCACAACTACATAGTTCGAATTAAACGATATTGCTTCTTACTGCGAATGAATTATAACTGGCGACGTCTACGAAGCGTCGTCCAGGCGGCACTTCAATCCAGTTGATGACAGTGTGGTCTTTATCGATTATTTAACAAAAGATGGCATAAAATGCTTCACTATAAATCAATACGATGATATATTTCCAATTTTGTCGCTAACATACATTTTAAAATGTTAGTACAAAAAGTAGAAAGCCCAAAATTGAGATGCTTAAAGATTCACGCAAATTGTTTTTAAGCATTGGAAACATGTATGATTCGTTGATTTTATTTGCAACGAAGGTAGTCTTACATTATAAAAAATTTAAAGGAAATATAAGTCATATGATAGCTTTCACTATGGAAATGGAAAAACAGTAACTATAAAAAAATACTATAACAATAAATTGTGAAATTTTTGTATGTATGCCAAGGACTGTGTTCCTTATTGAAAATCTTAAACGATGGTCGCGATATGTAGTCAATCGTAATCACATTTTGGTTCAAAACTAGCATCTGTAGCCACTATTCTAAGTGTCAACTTCCCGAACATATTGAGCTAACGAGCGACACATTGAGTTAGTTCGTGCTCTAATTTATTTACCACTGCCAACATCTGTTATATGTCACAAGGGCCTAAATGATACTTTGAAGTTGTCAAATTATCGCGCACTTACTCCGAGGAGATTGGATATGTGCCCGGAATATGCGTCAGGGGCGCAAAGCAAATTAGTTATTGGCAAACGTTGCTTCATTTGCAACGTATTTACGTATCGTATTTTAGAAAAGATCATCTATTAAACTGCCACCTTGGTCGTGTTTGTTGCAAGTGCGACTGCCGATCGGGAGATCCCGGGTTTGATTCCCGGGTCGAACACTACAAAATTTTCTAATTTAGATTTTCTAGTAGTGGTTCGGAGTCTGGAT
>DWDW01000271.1:0-16129 GCA_018245635.1 Mimoniades versicolor eupheme | reverse complement strand
CGTTAGTGTTTGTCCCGTCTCTTTCAAATGTTGAACATATTGCTACTAATAGAAGTAGCACTTGTGTCACCGAACATATCGCACGTGACGTGCTTGGCTGTTGGAAGGCAATCACACACAATGCTGGCGTCGGATGTGATGACGAGTGGATTGATATGCTCGGTGCGTGCGGCGGCCGCGCGCCGGTTCAATCATCTCTGGGTCAGTGCTCGCCGCCCGCGAACCGCCCGCCGTCAATTACACGCACACTCACCATTTGTTTCTTCATATTTTGTTTGTTTCGTTAAAACAGCCTGCCTCGTTGGTTGAGTGGTTGCGCCAACGTGGCTGCTTAGCAAGGGTTCCTGCGTTCGATCCCCATGTCTGGTACCGTCAGTTGGTTCTAACTTGCAATTTCCACTAGTTGTGAGAAGTATTTCTATTCCTTGTTTCCATACGAATCGTATAATAGGTGTAACTGGTGAGTCATGGTAATTTACTACATCCCTCTGCCAACATCTTTGGTAATGTACAGGCGTGATGTTATGTTAGTATTTAATCAGTCTACCGGTAGTCTGTATAAAACTGCACCTACCTTCTTGTTTCAGTAATACGTGTAGAAATAAGAGGGTAGTTTTTGCAACCGTTTAATTTAGCCAGCTTACCCTCCACTCCTCCTATGCATACGAATGTTACCTAAGTGTAGCATGGAAACTATAATAAAGGTGCGTAAAAGGAGTGTCTGACCGACACCTCGGTGGTACAGCCCCTTTGCCTGTACCGCCGGCGCCGGGCGGAGCCGGTGGTTCAGTCCGAAACTGGACCTCACTCGCACGCCTCCCGCTCTGCCGTAATTCTAGGACGAACCACTTGGGCTTACTGCAAAACCCGGTACAGCTGTAAAGGCCATTAGTGTCAACAGCATACAGAACTATATTGAGAAAAAATCCAGTGTAGACAATTAGTGATGTAGAGTAAATTTCTAAAGTAAATAACGAATTTACTATATCCTCTGGCGTAAATTGAAGAGTATATTTTATATTACAGTGTCCAACTAACATCTCAGTATATGAGATGTTTTGTTCCTCATATATCCGAAAAGTATCAAAATTTAATTAAAGCCAGTTCCCAGTGTAGCCATTGGCAGGGCGCGGCGTGGCGTGCGCTCGTCACATCGATTAATTGGTTGCCAATTCACCTTGGCCTTCAATTACCTTAATGCATTAGTAATTCGGTTCCGTCCGGGTATCGGCTCATTGTGCAAACTCTCTGCAACCTTCACGCCCGCCGACCTTAATTCGGTTGGGTAGTGTTTAATGTGCAGTTACAGGTTAATTTATAAGTGACGTATGTATGTTAATAGGCTGACCCCATATTACATGGGACTTGAACATACCTGGTGAGACGTAATATCGCGGCTGTCATCCGCGAAGAGCCTCTCCCTTGCTCTTGTACGCTCCCACGTTTCACCATCATAACTGGTATTCATACACAACTGGTAAAAAATGGATGTACTTCACTCTGTACTTGCCCCTAGGAGAAATACAGTCGTGAAATTACGTTATTAATGGTAAATATATCAAAAATCAAATTGATCAAATTAATATAAGTTTGAGCAATTTTCCCATTGCTGGAAACCATCGTGGTTTATTTATACAATATACCTACATTAAATAAATGTGAATATGTATTCTCTTTTGTGACATAAACAGTCTATTGATCGTGTAGAATGAACTATGTACATTGCATATTGATCGGTAATATTGTATAGTCTGTAAGATTAAATCGTACATCAGACCTTGTTCGTTACCAATGTTATATGTAATTTTATTTGTACAAGTGTAGCTATCCGTTGTGCCCGCGCCCGGGAAATGTTGCTTACAATCAGAATTACACTGGGTAATAGATATTATTTCTCTGAATGTTGCACAATCGACCACCATCGGCCGTATTGGTTATACGGTCGTTACTGTGCGCTACCACCTCCACCACCATCACTAAAGATTCATTGCGCGCTTCAAATGCAGCAGACACATACTTGAAAAGTAGATTGTCCATAAAATATATTATTTTAATCTGATAATTCACCATACCGTGGCCCACTCGAGGAGCCGAGCTCTCGTGCACCAATTGACCTTTTTAAGTGAACGTTTGATGCTCTGGAAATCATTTATAATTGTTGCTCTTATTGCCGTAAGTAACGACTGTTATTGCACACCCTGCTCGAGCACGCTGGGAGGTATTGTTAGTGAAATGTCTGTTTTGTTCATATGGAAAAATAACACGTTTTTTAAATTATTGCATAGGTACGTTATGTTAGAAAAAAACAGCAAATACTACTTTCTTCAACATAATCGCTAAAAGGCCTGATACAAATGACATTATTCATTTTAAACATTTTCAACTCATTATCATCTTAATCATAGCAATAAATTAAATCCAGTTTTCAATACACTTGTTGAACATACGTGTGGAGGGCGTATCAAAAACTGCGTATTTAATGAGGCCACGCTATCTTGCCATTTCTTGGGGAAACTACACGGGCAAAGTAGGTATAGAATGCAAATGAGGTCCTTTACGGAGTACCTACAACAGACACCAGTCAGCGGCGGAACAGTCAGTGGTGTCGTCTGTCGGTGGACGCGCATGCTGCACATGTGCCGCGTGTAGTGGGAGTGAGCGCGCATACGTATGTACACTCCGCCGTGTGTCTGTGTGAGCGTGAAGGTGGTCGAGGTGGTCGCTTGCGCAAGCTCGCCGCCGCGCCGCTCCGCCGCGACCGCATTACGTTTGCTAATCCACTGTTCCCTTTAACGTGTTTCGGTACTGCGATGCATTTAAACGCTTTTTGACACTTACGTCGCACTGTCAGTACCACGTGAAAATGTACCATGCTCAATTATATACTATATGGTGACATAAAAATATTTATACAGCACCGTACTAATATCATTGCTAATAAATAATGTGACCGCGCTAATAACGTTACAATTACAAAGTCGTAAAACTTTTAAATTACACTAAATATAATGAGTACCTACCTTAGCAAGGTCGCCCGCGTAAATGCTACCGCTGCACCTATTTATACCATAAGCAGCCGTACTCGTTGCTCCCTCTAAGGGCACGGGCCGTTTCAACTTAGTCTTCCGAAACTACATGAAAGATCTCATATAAGTTCTGTAAGTAGATATTTCGACTTCTCATGGGCCACAGGGAGAGCTGTAAGTCGGTCCGCATATCCTGTGATAGTTTTTGTCACCTATGCAAATGCCAAGAAAGTTGGCGATTCCGCGTGGTCGAAGCGCCAGTTCGTGGAACGGGACCGATCTGATTTCGTTGATGATGCGTCACTGTGCCTCTTTTCAGCGGAATTGATAAGGAGTAACAATACCCACGCCTTAATAGGTCAACGTACACATATGCGCGCGTTGTGCATTGTTATGAGTCGGTACCAGCGTCTGTTCGCGATATGTATACTGCGAGAGACATGTTTGGCACATCAGTTGATCTTGAATAGTATTCTGCCCTTATAATATCACGCGTGTATTTGTCATTTTTCATCACTTATACATATATTTGGCTTGAGCCTATTGACAGATAAATAACTATAGGTATTTTATAACAGGCGTCGGTGGTCTAGCAATAGGAAGTTGATTCGTAAGCTCCAATTTTTGTAGGCACCAAAAAAGCGACCGGTGACAAGGAGTGCCGATCGTTTTTTGTTTTTGTTATAAAGATAAAGAATAAAAGGCTTTGTTGTGTTAACTTTGTCGAATCGGTCGCGGCCAACCTCGAGCTCGGTACGTGCCTTCAATTGCCTCTTACCCGTATTGGGTTGCGAGTTTGCCCGTTGTAAATTATTGCGAACGTAAACAGCCTTAATCTACTTAGTCTGTGACGCCACCAAAAAACAACTTGTTTCGAGTGGGCACAAATAACGCCCATTGTTACGTTATATAATAGCTTGTGTACATTGTGTATTGAAATTAGTTTTGAAGTTTTTTGTTTACGAGCAGCTTTAGTTCGATTAATAGCCTAATAGTAGTATGTATATCTTACAGCAGACGTAGTTCACTTAGATCGAAGCTTTTGGAACTGTAAATATTTTAAAGAATCTATTTCATCAGTAGTCACCCACCCGTATTTGGAACATTTTGCTAGATTTTGTGTGTTGCCAATATGTTACAGCAGTTTCTATTTAACATTTTGCTTCTCGGTACTACGACGAAGTGTATATAAGTTGGAACGTGTTTGTGTTTAATTAAACCGTTGTCGCGGTGGCTTAGCGCGAGTCCGCTGCCGGACGAGCGGGCGCCTGTCGCAGGACGGCGAGGGGTGTGGTGACGTCACGTGCCACCCACCAGCAACAGGTGTCGCCGCTCGCGTGACGTCACCGCGCCCCCACTTACCCCCTTACCTCCCGACGTCCCGCGACTTTTTTCTCAGATATGCCAGTAAATGAGCAACTTCGCTACATGTTGGAGATTCATAAATAAAATGGAATATATCGTTTGCTTTTAAAACGTGAGCAGCCTCTTTACTATAATTAATATGAATGCCATCTTCATGTCTCGACTTTATTTCATGGCCTTGTTGCTTATAATGGTTTCGAGTAAAGAATAATTTCATTAGGGCAATATTTTCATGTGACTTTATTATAGTATATGAGACAGATTTCTAGGTCACCCAAGGAACGGTAGTGCATCTAATGCTAAGAAAATTTGTAAATCTTTAAAACATTAGATACGTCACAATTACGTTTGTATGTTTTAATAGAACGCCTTGACTTGGTGTTCTTTCTTGTCGTATCCTGTCTCCTCAACTTGGAACGACAACAAGTGCACCGCTGAAAAAAAATTTGGCAATATTTTTAAAATCCCCAAATAGAGGGAAAACTAGATAATTCTGGTGACGAAACTACTTTGTTAAGTAACAAAGTACCCCCTATAGAATTTTGTTTTCAAGAGATGATTTAAACTTGAAATTAGGCACCTAAGCAGCGTGTTCGATTGTCACTTTAATCCTACTCGTTCGTGAGAGGAGACAAAAGGATTTGATACCTTTTGATAATCGAGGTGACCTCTTGTTTATATAGTTAAAATATATTGATCTGAAGATTGGAGCGCACAACGAACTTACATATGGATGTTGATATGACGCATATTGTTTGTGACAGGAAAAGTGGATGGGGACATGTTCAATTTTCGAATTATGAAACCAAGCAGTGATGAGATCGAAGGTAATTCGACAAAAAAAAAATATTCCATAATTTTCAATTTGTAGCATGTGACAATTGCATCACACTGCACGAGCCACGATCTCGTGGCGTTCATTAGCCTTATTATAGCTAATTGATGCAAATTTGCCGTAACTGGCGCTTTCCGGCCGTGTATCGTCTTATGCTGAAATATAAAATAACATTAGAAAGCGTACATATAGTGAGAAATAAAATATAAGACTAGTTTTATAATTGATAAAAAAAAAGACAATTTTTCAATTAAAAAAGTAGCACGCGCCCGGCTATGAAACGATTTTTTTATATTTTGTAACAAATACTTTGTTACTTTGATTTTACTTTCTATTCATTAGTTTGTAAAGCAAATTTTATCAAATAAATGAACACATAGTGGTCATGGGCTATCGCAATAGTGGCTGCGGGATACTATATATAGTAGTAGATATAGTTTATATACTAGTATGTATAAGTAAGTCTGTGTTTTTTATGTACAAAACGTGTATCGTAATAGGTGTGTATGCGAACCGACTGGCCGACCTTCAAGCCGGTTGCTCGGTCTAATGAAATGCCAGTTCCCTTTCTATCACTGGTACTGTTCTCATTTGATTGGCGGTGTGATTTTAATGAAATTTTATAGTCTTTCAACGCCGGCTTAAGTCCTAATTGGCATTGTACATAACAGTTTTGCTAGGCCGCGTTTTAAACACATTTTACGTCTTTGTAGTAACATAATAAAACTTTCCAATGTTTACTGATTTGCAGGTGCTACTGCTAGTGTGAAAATCCAAAATCGAGAAATTTTATTTTCATTGCAACTTAATTCGCTCCTGTTTGTATTTTACATTGGCCACAATGTTAGATGTGTTGTTAAACGTTTCAAAAAGTGGCCTGGTTAATAGTAACCACATAAAACAACATATATAACAAAACTATAGAGTTTTGTTATATATGTTGTTTTACTCTTATTAAAGCTTACCTTATTTCTGTATATATGTACATGACTGTATGCACAACGATGTATGTGGAAGTTATGGACATGTTGTTACTGGTTTTTTTACGTAATTTTTTCTCATATAATATACTATATGCTGTTGCAAGTGGATCGCGTTGTTCTCGGTGAAAGTGCAGTTGCGCGTTGGCTTGACGCATAAGCAGCGACGTGGTAGCGCGGAGCGGCCGCGCCGCGGACGAGGACGCGCGCCGGATGCGCATGCGCCAGTCTGCTGCCTCCAGCCGCGCCCGAACTGTTTCAATCATTATAAGCAAAAAAAAAATATTTATCAGTAGGCCTTCAAAATAGGATTCTTCAAAGGGGGAGGAATAAGCTTTTCGGTCCGTCCTACGATGGATATGCGGCTTCCACCATTCGCGATACTGGCCTAAGACTAGTTTATCAGGTAATAAGGAAACTCAATCGTTTCTTTACACCAAAAAAAACATCCTTACATTTGGTCTATAAACCTTCGACAACAATAGTTGTGTATTGTTTTGCGGTTCCGAATATACGTTTGTATCAACATTAACGAATAATAATATCAGTCAACGAATTCTGGGAATTATAACAATTCAACGCATGGTAAGCTACTATAATGGAAAACAAATGTTTCTAGGAATTCTTTATTTTCAATCTAAATATAGAATAATAAGAAACATCACGGGCGAGCGTGAAACTGTATATCTCCGTGGCTCGTAGCCGCATGGTCCGTTTCAATCTAAACAATTTCTTACATCGCTCCATGCAGTGTTTTTATAACATCGCATTCGGACCGTAACGATATCGAATTTTCAGCGTTCTAAATAGATTGAAGGCCGCGCCACGTCACCCCTGCAGTGCAGAGCGGCCGCTTTCTTTGCACGGTCACGCCGCGCCGGCTGGCCAACTAGGAAATGCTTTGCTATTTCCACTTCTGCGTGCTGCGCTACACTATAGCCCTTACTACTTGTTCTGTCTCATTCTTTCTTCTCCATTCTCCATTTCGTCTTTATTGTCTTTTCTATCTGTTTCTTGATTTTTAAATGTTAAATTGTTACCAACCATTATGTACATGGAAGAAGTGAAGCCTTAATTAAAGGTTTAGGGTAATGTTGTCGTTTTTATCTCACGTTTTATGAAACACATATGATTATATGTTTTTAGTTTCCTTCCAAATCACTTATAAAACACTTGGTGTACACTAGTGATCCCGCTAATAATCGAAGTAGGAAATTCTTTGAGCAAAATAAATCAGTCCTAGTTCCGTTACGCACGGTTGAAAATGACAATATTGAACAGTATCTAAAAGTCAGTTCAGTTATAAAAGAGTGATACAATTTCTGTAAAATGTATGTCAACGAAGAGCACAATATAAACCGATTGTTAACCGGAATAGTGACCGTACGTTCGTGCGGCTGCGTGGAAAATGTTTGCTAGTAATTATGTGGTCAATAGGCCGATTGAGGTGACGTTAATAATCGAAGTGACGGTCAAAGGGGTGACGGCAATACGAGTGGCACTACAGCCATTCGATCGCGGTGGTCCGTTCGCTTTGTCGGTCCAGTGCGGAGCGATAAATTTCTAATAGAGTCGTATTTGTCGTGTGCACGTAACCTAAATAGGAGTAATGAGTTCCGTGTGGAAAGCGTGGCGGACCGCCGCCGCTTGCACTCCATTGTTGCATTCCGCATTCACAGCTCAAACTGACGCCAGCCACCACGTCCACCACCAGGCCACCAACACTCTTCCGCGACCTACATTATTTTCTGTCCCGGGATTAGTAGGATTTGTTAGGTTTACGTCATTTTCATTCAAGGACAATAAAAGTTCCGTTTACCCTAATGTACTAAACGGTATTGGTTCTAAAAGGAGACAGAAATGTTGTTTTAACAATTCTGTTTTTTTTTTTGTATTAATACATTTATCAATAGCATTCACTCTCTCGCTCACTTCCATTAGCACTAATACAACGGATATAAACTTTATGAAAATTACGATACGGATACTTATGTTTAATAGTAGTGTTAGATTAAATAATGAAGCTCTTGGATATCGTCCATTTGAAGATTCCCCAAATTTCACCGATACGCTACTACCTGCGTCAGAGCAAGTGAGCTAGGGTCAGTTGGGCGATCTTTATAAAAACAGCTTTTGGGCACCGATTTAAGCGAAGGCTGTGCCGTGATTGATGTTCCTTTTTCCCCTTAGCTGAGCTTTAGTGGTCACAAACCCTTTAGATATCCCAACGCGACCATTTATCTAACAGCGTGCCTTACGCTTTCAGATGATAATCGATTATTTAAATGTCTTTATTTCCTCAGATTTTCTTCAACCATCATGTAGTTGATGTTATTACCATTTTAATGTGCGGATAAGTGTCAGTACATAACGATGTTTGTGGGGAGCGACAGTTGTAACCAATTGAGCGACGGCGACCTTGTGTTAGACATATCGATGCTTTTCATATAATCGCATAAATCATTAATGAATGTATCGTCGCATTGCAACATTCTTCTGATTGGAGAATATTAGTTGCCAGCGCCCGCACCTCAAGGACTCCCCACTTTTAATGAATCGAATCGCGTCACAAAAGTCAAGTGATATCGTAATGTGTAATCGTCCGAAGTGTTGACGCACGGCATTGACCCAGTTTTCAGTCGAAAACCATCAAATGTAGTAGTAAGCTCTCCCGAACCGTCGCGTGTCGTCCGATGTAAACGTGGACATCGCGACCGCAACGGTACCGCCGCCGCCTCGATTACTAAGTACAATATTGGTGTAGGACCCACCACGCTGCACTATATCGCATGCTTTTCAATCGCATAATCGTTTATACATGGAGCTTCAGAGCTAGAGAGACCTTAGAGCTGTCTATAAAATAAAAAAAAATTTTTTTTAATTCCAAATATTTGTGTCAAGGTTGATATCTTAAATATTATTAGTTAATAATCAAATATTACCGCTTTATGATTCATGTTAAAAGTTAGAACATGGTTTTCAATTCTTGAGCTCGGCTTACCTTAAGTAGGCCGCTTTATTAACATTTATTATTTTATATATTTGAAGATTTATAAAATATTGTTAGTGATATAATACTTTAATTTTGTCGAAATCTACAAAATATAACGGATACTCGGGCGGTGCGGTTGGCACGGCGCCCGCGCAGCGAAGGGTTAACGCTCCCACTCGCGACACTTTTACTCTTCCCCATTCGCCGCCTGCCAAGTTACCCATTGCATTAAACTTCCAAAACATCGTCTCAATGACACGTGCCTTACATATTCTTCTCATTTTACTACTCAGCGCAAAACATGTTAACAAACGGTATACATCCATGATAAGTTTTCATTGTGCCAAGTTTAAGCCAGTGAAGAGCGCGGCACTGCAGCCTTGAACTTTATCGATGCATGTGAACATCGATATGATGTGGTTGTAAAAGTAGCTCTCAACCGATCGAATCTGATGATGCCATCGCGCAATCTGTCGTACGCTTAATAAGATTAACGTTTCAACAGTAATAAAATATAAGGAAGTAGAGTTACTTAACAACGCGTTGGGCCCACGCGGACGTTAAGTTTTGTTATGTTGAATTCCCGTAGCGAGTAGGGTTAATACATCATACGATACTTATGACCTGATGTCGTACTACTGGCAGAGTGTGGATGATAAGCGCCTGCGTCTGAGTGCAACAGAGACGGACATATCTTGCGGTTGCGGAACTTGGCTACCGGTCGGCGGGGAGCGCGCGGCGCGGGGCAGCCAGATAGCGCCGTCAGTCAGTCGCCTTCGTCATGTGTCACGCGGTGGTTCTCGGTGTTCTGTTCTCGCTACCGTCGTACTTATATTCGGCCGTACCGTTCAGGTGAGCCGTGCATCACTTGCGCCATGTAAACATATCGATAGTGTTTACTCCCGTAACGTAAGCATATCATCATCATCTAACACATTTGGCTCGGAACGTGTATTTCGTTCCGAGCAAACTTCCCCATTTAAATTAAATCTCATCGACGCGAATATTGTACTTCGCCGTGGCCTCGTAAATAAATGTTTGTGACACTGTTTTGTGAAATACTTACCGAGTGTTCGAAACCATTAAATTGACAGTCATCAAGATATTTGAAATAACGCTTATTCATCCATAAGCGCACCTTTCGTTGCGGATTTGAGTTCACATAATGGCACGATTAGCATTTTGATCGCATCGATGTCGCATTAGGAATACGGTCACGATCGAAAAGCGGCCAATGCGATCGACGTCGCTGCGCCGGCTGACCGGAACTCGCGTCGATCGATCACACGATGACGTTCGCGTGACGTTTCGCGGGTGCGTGGAGTACGGGCACGAGGAGCCAGAGAGTGAGAGATGTGAGCCGCTGCGTAGCGGCGGCGAGAGCCCGGAGCCGAGGCGGCGACGCTCTGCCGGGCGCGCTGCCCCAGTGGACCGTTTCCTCGAGATGCTCCTGTTGTGGCTCTCCACGCTCATCGACACACTACTCGGAAAGTTAGTACCACTGGATAGTTGTGGATTTGCGCCGATTTGTAATTGGAGAATTCCTGTTGTGTATATTCCTGCACATGTAGAGTTTAGGAACGTTGCAAATGTTGAAATAAAAATAGTGATAGCGACATAGACGAGAAAGAAAGATTCAGTGACAAAATTGGATAATCCCACGTATCGTCGCTTAACTTGGATCTTATTAAGCGCGTGCCATAAAATGATCCGATTGATGGGTATTAGGAGTAGAGCAATGATGCCATCGTCATTGTTTGCTTGCACCATGGCCGCTGCTTAGCACACAATGCCCGCTCCCCGCGAGCGCCGCCGCCGAGCACCTCTATTGTGTCAGTCAGCCTTATCAGATTATCGGGTCACTCACTGACACGCATCCCGCGCTCCACTGCCCGGCTGTCCATGTACTGTTCTGCACCAAACTGTCTCTCAACACAAGTATATAATTTTTTTTTTCTCCAAAGCGAACAGAGTCGCGAGCTAAAGCGTACGATGTTAATATAAAATATCTTGTTCAGAGTGTTTTCGATGTTTCGCGGCGAATCGATATAAACGTTCCCCGTATGATTATAATAATCTCTGTCTACGGCTGATATGGACGCGATAAGGGAACTTCCCTTTAAACAACTGCTATAGCATTCGTTATACGAAGGTATTATTACTTACTTCCTATAGCTTCCTAAAAAGAAGGGTACTTTATACTGAAAGCGGTATTTGTAAGCGTATATTATTTCAAATACATACCTACTATGTAATACGTCAGCCGATACGGTCAAAAGCGATATTTTTTTGCGTGATAACAAAAGTTTATTTGTTTAATTTTGTAGCTCATTATTTTTCTGTAAATATAGAATCGCTAAACTGCACGTACAATCGCACGCACTTTAAGGCAATAATAATACAACATAATACTGCATTCATTAATACTCATTGAAATCCCACTGAAAACACAAAAGTTAAGGAAAGCAAGTTCTAGCTATTAGCCGTGTGCTTTGTCATTATGAGTGTGGAGGTTACAAGCGCAAGTGCAATATGAATAATATTTAAAAACATACTAATATTGTTTTACCTCTGTAACGACATAGGTGAAGAGATTTCCGATTGTTTATGCTTATTGCTATGCTGTCACCTTTATGACCAATACATAACTCCGGCAAGATGAGATGTATGGTTATCTGACCCGCAAACAAAAATGTATGTGTATATGTACGTTAGGTATAACAAATGGGGTTCGTAATGTTATCAATCAGTGTGCCTGGTACTATCATTGATATTTAAAAGTTGAATTATTTCATTACTATTCGTTGTAATTTCTCACTTGCATCACACCTTCCCGTGTGGATAGGCAGCGGAGTGTACTACATTCCCACGTTTTACCAATGATGGTTCCGTTCCGCTATGGAATGGAGGTGATCCTATTGCCATACATCAGACATAAATGTATACTTTACGATTTTACGACTGGTAATTACAAGTTAGAAGTAAACTCCATAGCACCTGAACCGATGATCGAATCCAGTACCTCTCGCTTAGTAGTTGCGCTTGCAAGCACTTGAACATCTAGGCATTTGTCAGGGCACATGGTGACATATTAATATATATTTTCTACATATAATAAAAAGTTCCGGTGACAGCACACAGCGCTATGAATTTATTACGTCGTCGAAATTTGTGAATCGTTTATCTATTGAAAGACATATCGCGGGTTAGCAAAAAATTTATGCAGACAATGACTGCAAAAATATATAATATTATAGATATATGACAAGCTTTATGCGGATTTATTTGTTTATTTATATTATTCATCTAACTTCTGTGTTACTCCTCGCCACTAGCGATGAATAACAATAACACTAACGAACTTGCATCACCGCACTACGTGAAAATATTTTCAAGTGAAGTTTGCTGTGTGATTCATCAAGGCGGATAAACCAAGTTGTGAGGCCCACGCTTTCAAGTTGCAGAAACGCATTGTTAGGATATACTCATTTTGGCGAATTTTATATGTCATTTTAATAAGTTATTTAGCTGTTGTAAATATTTGTAAGGAGGATACAAAATCAAAATTTACATTTAGATAAAGTGTCATAATTAAATTTGGCAGCGACTTAGGTGCACGTACGAGTATGTATTTCCGGGGTAGCTTTAGATCTGGTCATAAAACGTTTGATAACAAATTAGTACCTAGAAGCTTACGTAGCCGTTCGTAAAATTCCAACAGGGAATCAAAATATTCACAATTAATAACGAATATGTTAATTTTGTGCAATAATAACCTTTGCTTGTAATTATAGCTAATGATGTATTTTATTTAAATATACATTTTACCTTTATTTAGTATTCATTATTACGAGCCATCTATAGTACTGAATATCAATCAATTAGATAAGATTAAAGACAAGAGCGCCGACAAATTATATTTGTACCATAGAAAATTTTGTAACGGCAAATATGAAAATTGTTAAATAACACAGCAAAACATACACGAACATTCCAAGAATTGTTGGGAAAATTATCTTGTCAGACAAAATCTGACACATTACTGAGTCTGACAGGAACGTTATTTGGGTAAAAAAAATTGGCAATCTTACCGGGTCCGTGTACACACGGACTTTGTAACGCGTAACGTGTCAGAAATGTGTAAATATGAAAGAATGAATATTTGTATACGATCTATTTGCTCTCGTGCGAGAATGGTGAGCCGTTGGGGAGGTCTATGTTCAGCGGTGGATGGAGACAGTCTGATAAGTGATGAAGAGGATGAAGAGTAAATAGTGTGCGTTGTCGATTGCAGGAAGGCGCGGCGCAAGGAGCGCGAGGGCGAGGGCGCGGGCGACCCCAAGCTGTACCTGCAGGAGGCGCTGCTGGAGCGCAAGCTGCCCGAGCTGGACATGCGCCAGCTCGTCGACCTGCCGCACGGCCTCGACTACAACGAGTGGCTCGCCTCG
This sequence comes from Mimoniades versicolor eupheme, assembly GCA_018245635.1. Classification (NCBI taxonomy): domain Eukaryota; kingdom Metazoa; phylum Arthropoda; class Insecta; order Lepidoptera; family Hesperiidae; genus Mimoniades; species Mimoniades versicolor. Next base: position 2,483 of record DWDW01000271.1, on the reverse strand, counting down.
CACAGTCAGTACCCATCACCTTGCATCACGTTTTCAATTAACACTATGATCCCTCAATAACTTCGAAGATGACTGCTTAAGATTTTTGTTTTTCGGAGTACTGCAGATAATTTAATGTACAATATCAGTGTAATTAAGAATTATCAATTAAGAATAATAGGTACTGATTTAGTTTTGTAAAGTATGAAATGATCTTGATGATTTTTGATTCTTCAGCATTTATGCATCTTCAGCATTATTTTTAAATATACGTAATTAAAGAGTATATAACTGTTAGTTTGTTTGCACCGCTCGTTCGTAGGCCGTACCGTACCAAGTAATGAAATTATTCAATTCTTTTCCATTACATTTTTTTTCCGATCTTTTATGACATTGACTTTGAGTCGCTCGGTTTGTTTGTCGGCGGCTCGGATCCGGTTTGCCGAGCGATGACCAGTGAAAAAAAGTACCTACCTCTTTTACTTTCCTATTAAAACAATTTCATTATTTTCTCTTTGCGTTTGACCATCTCGATTTGTTTTTAATTATTTTTTTCTAACAAACGTAAACGCAGTGTAGGTTCAGTTGTATACCACAAATCATTAACAATTCCGTGAGAATGGAAAGCGCGAAGTACGGTTGAAAGATCAAAACGATAAAGCTGTGTACTCATTGTCTGTATACAAAGCGTGACGTTGCGCGGGCGGACGTGCTGCGCGGACTGGCCCGCGGACCACCGCACGCACTGAGTACACCTTGCCCAGTGATCGTAGGGCCAGTGCTCAGCGATATAATCGCGATGGACGAAAGTATGTACGGCTCAGTGTACATACTTATTTGTCAATGCCACGATAACTATTTGATTTACTCAGTTAGCCTACGCTGTCTACTTATTGCCTTCAGTAACGATTAACTTTTTAGTTAGATGGGTGCTGTTATTCGTTTTCTTCTGTTTTTTGTCTCTGTCCGGCGAACTTGTACTTTTCATAACGCTGGTGAAATAGTTGCGCTGTTAGCAAACGTACGTCTGATACTTAGGTACCAGATATTCTACGCAAATATCACTAACATCTATCTATTCAATAAAAAAATCGATTCATTATTATCATCATCACCATGGTGCAGTCCACTGGTAGACCTAGGCCTCTCCTGAGGGCTATGCCCACTAAGCCCCACGCTGGGCACGCGGGTTGGGGACCGGAGAGCACAATTTTTGTTGTCCGTATACATATTCAGTTTGCCAAATACTAGGTACTTGTAAAATAATTGACTGAGCAAGATGTCTTATCACTTTTATATGGGGATTTGTTTGCTTGTCTTTGGACTACAGCTGTTATCATCTGTATGGCTTGTCCGTAAGTACGATTTATATCATAATATGGATTGTTGACCAATTACACTCCACGAGCAAACGTATAAATTGTGTTAGGTATTGCATGAAACCAAGTATCATCTATGTACTTCCCCAACAAATTTTTGTTTTGCGAATATATTGCTTTGTGGGTATTGACGAATATTCTTTTCAATCCCACGAGGAATATTTTTATAAGTAATAAGTATCACGATAATAATTAATAATATTTGTAATAATAGGTTATATGTGGACAAACACCTCATGAAGCACTTGTTGCTGAGTAGACATCGAGAAGTTCTCGGTGTCTATCATTGCATATTAGGTACCTTGTATAATAAAAGGTCGCCATTGATATATTCTATTGTGATACGGATACACGATTGGAGTGTAAACCGTTGTATATAAAATATGTTTCTATTCTTGCTGTTTAGAAATATAAATTATAATGCTTGCTTGAAGGGATTAAAAGTGTTGTAGCAAGGAATCGATGGATACGTCCGACGGCTACCTTTTCTGGGGCAAGTCGGGCAGCTCGGCGCCGCGCTGCTCGGCGCCGCGCTGCTCGGTTCTATTTGCGTTGTACTCATATCGAGAACGGCGGCACGTTCCACGTCACATGGGATACATTTATTGGATTTCATAATTCACGAAAAATATTTACTGTATTATAAGAAAACTAATATTTCAAGCAAAATGTGAGCATGCTTACACCATGAACCATAACCACCTTTGTTTTCCATAAGATGAAACTAGCCCAATGCCAATCTATGCCGAATAAAAAAAAACCATGGCAATTTTATCTTATGTTACCAATAAAATAAATTACATAGTTACCTATCCAATATTCATCTACCTCGACAACCGCAAGTGTACTTACAAAATTGTTTCTAAAATTAATAAATGCAAGTCGAGAGAGTAGATTGAGACCGTACGCAACCCAATCCGTCTGCAGCGCTGGCGCTGTTCGACCACGTGAACCTGCTGTACGGCACCGTGTCGGAGTTCTGCGCCGCGGCCACGTGCGCCGACATGTCAGGCCCCGGCGGCCGCACCTACGCGTGGTACGACGAGCGCGGCAAGAAGTCGCGCGTCGCCGCGCCGCAGTACGTCGACTACGTCATGACCTACACGCAAAAGACTGTCAACGACG
>DWDW01000270.1:0-16160 GCA_018245635.1 Mimoniades versicolor eupheme | reverse complement strand
TTGGAAAACGTTTTGATGGCATTGGACATGTGCATTTTAAATGCATTAATAAAAGCTGTTACCATTTGAAACAAACTTGTTTTGCTGTTAAAGCAGAATTACAAACGTGATCAATAAAACTGAAAAGTACGAATAAAGGGCTGATTTTATCGACCGAGGCGGCGCAATCGCGTTGCATCGAAGAAACCAGAAGGTGTTACGTCGCCATTACGCTATTGCGTATTGTAGCCGAACAGAAAAATGTACCCGCATAGCCAACTATCTAGCATATTTACGTAAATACAAAACAGGACATCAACAGTTCCGCCTCGTGTGTATGTGCAATATGCAATTATGCAAATTGCCGCGGGGCCTCGCACTGCCGGTAATGGACAATGCATGCAAATAAAATGCAAAAGGTCAAGTATTCGTGTGCAGGTCAAAGTGCGGTTATTAACAATATTAGAATACATTACGCGTAAGATAAGTATTAGGAATGAATGTCATTTTCATAAAGAATCACTCGTAGCGATTAGGTTACTAATAAATTTCCTTAGTTTAGTGACACTGGTGAGAGCAATAAGTTACTTATTTTTTTTAGTTTACTTGAGGTTTTTAATTTCCTCTAACAGCTTTTCACTTTTACATAAATACATTGCGCATATAAGAAACATTTTAATTTTCAACACTTCCTGCTGCTGGAATGTATACAATTTGGCTCAGCATCAGAATTTTATGCTGCGGTTGAAGGCGCTTATCCCTCGTCACATATGCCTCATTATCGGCAAGCGCATGGAGTTCACAGTTGCGTCCTTGCCATTATAAACTGTTTGGCACCCGCAACAAAAGTCATAAACAGAGTATGACGGTTAGATGATTAACAAAACACCATTTAAAATACTACACTACTGAAACTACAATTATTGTACTCCGAACGTTTTCAGGATCGCTGCGGACTATAGTCCCGTTTGTCATCATTTAACTGGTTATCGTTCATCTAATGTGACGTACCTAATAATTTATAAATGTTTACGTATTAACGTTAATCATAAATACATTTAAAAATAAACAATTTTAAATACTTAGTTCAACAACAAAAAATTCTCACAACAAAGGATATATCGACATTTGCCTTGAATCCCATAAATAAAACTTATAGACTAGAAATAGACGATTTATTATGTTACATACAAATTCTTGGGGCGTTTTGCTTTCAATGTGCTAATACAAATACGCAAACAGAATCAGAATTCCACCAGCGGCATGCAAAAGAATAAGAGCCATCAGACAAGAACCGGGACGAACGACCTCGAAGACTGCGGAATGAATACGAAATGTACCAAATGGGCGGTCAGTCGGCGGTAAGAAATGGAGTAAATCACACGAATGTCATTTAACATCACTTATAAATCACTCTGAAACTAAAGGAATACGTTTAATGGAAACCGTTGACGATCGTAAAGAAATAAATTTTGACGCAGCCAATGTACACACTATACACCACGAGAAATAAAATACTGGCATCCATATTGAAGAATTGAATTCTCGCACGCACTTCCTATATCGCAGTAACCAAAATCAACTTTTCGAATAGCAATACGAAAATAACGAGACATTGGTTAACGCGTGAAGGAGCGGTTGCCATTGACCGCGATTCACATCAACTATCAAAGGTCATCTATAAGAACTTCCGCCTTGTTTAAATTCGAGTTTTATACGTATTATTATGTGCTCCATTCGCACAAATGCTAAGGCATTCGAAAAGATTAGTGCGATTTTGGAATAGAATCTCGTATGGACGTGAGAACTAACCGTTCACTGTGAAACAATGGCTGCACAAAAAATCTCAGATCACAACACAATCGTGTGTATTGTACGCGCCCTATTATACTTTAAGTAATTTAATTACTTACGTGAGAATATAAAACAATAGGATTGCTAATTGACGTTTTACATTTGAGAAGATTTTATCGAATCTCAAACACAGAACGGCAAATTCCGAAAATAAATACGTTCTATATAATTTTGATTGTCTTCATTTTTTATATTTCAGTATGGACAATCAAAGTGAACAATGCAATGGACTGAAAAGTGATGCAATTTGTAAAACTTTTAAAATGTACCATTACATAATATTTGAATGTTAGAAGAAATAGGAGCAATTAATACTGGTGTATGGTAACTTGTATCTGTATAAGCGCATTCTGTATAAAACAAACGAAGCCTTCTTAGTAATTTAAAAGGGCAAGAAAATGTCAATAAAACAGGTACCGGGGTTCAAAATCCATCCGCGCATCCACATTCCTGGATAAATCTTTATCTCGCTGTGCGGTTGAAAGCCCGCTGGCTGGACGGATATCGTTCGAAGGATCTAACGTCGGCAGACGTTGAATTCCATAGGCTTGCTTTCGACAACTTTCCTTAACATTTTTTGACCAGCGGTCATAGCTATGAGACCGCCTAGCCTTTGTATGACAATGTGACAGTGAACAGAATTGATATACCTACAGATATATTTTGTGCAGATATGAATATTTTAAAGCTCTGTACCTTGTATTATGCAACCTATTACATATTATCATAACGCTCATGTCAAAATATTCCAAGACTTATTTCTAATAATTTTTTAACCTCACATAAAAACAATTATTCAGACCAGATTAACACACGACGGACCAACTTGATTTTTGAACTATTTGCGAGAGCTCAATTATAAAACGGCTTGGGTGGTCTAAACATCTGAGATCAATTCACGTAAAATAATTACGACGATAATTTAATATTCCGATGTTTGTAGACGTCGCGTCGCGTCGTTGTAAATTAATATGAATCGTAAGACGTGTAACGTCGTAACGCAATATAGGTATACATATGTACAGTGCTCGGAATGACGATTGTAAATATAATTTAGCGAGTCTTATATTCAGGCCGGCTCGGGTAACGGCGTACGCTGCAGTTGGAACTAGAGCGTTGCATTCACACATGATAAGTACCGCTCGCTGTTTCGTTGTCTACGCAAGGGAACTGATTTATATTTTTGCAATTCGCTTCCGTCGAATCGCGTTGTCATGCGAACGCGAGGACTCCCCTTTTGTTCTTTTAATTGGCTCGTGTGAACTCCCCTCCGTCCGCAATCACTTTGAGACAGTTGTTGTTAGGCAGGGGCAAAATAATTTATTTAAGATATTGCATATCATGTGCAAGTGCAAAATATATATCGAATTTTAAAAAATATTCATTAAATTGAAAAAAAAAGATACTATTCGAGCTACGTATCGTGCATCATTATAGCTAATAGCAGATGAATAGTAGTCAGGAAAGCAAGCGTGGAAATCTTTGCTGTTGGTTCTTGTTCGTATAATTCCGAAATTGTGATGGTTGTAGATGGATTCATCAGGTCGAAGAAAGCGTACAAGATAATGGAAAAGCTCGTGCTAATCTCTTGATATAGGAAGCTGCTGATTTCGCGCATTCGTCACGGATAAGTTCCCACGCGCCGCGGAAACTCATACTACCTCGCCATCGAACTGCAACTGCGCTAACGGGCTGGAGCGCATCGTGCGTTCCCACGCACGCTCGATGGATCGGTTTGCAATTACGCGTACATCAAAATAGCTTACACACGCATACATCATATATAAGCATATTACAGTGAAATTTAAAATATACCATTGAAATAACAGAAACTATCAAATAAAATAAAAACATATTGCCATTGAACTCTGTATCGCGTATAGCTACCGTAATAGATCATAAAGTATATAAAAAAGTTGATGAGTTTTCGAGAGTTTATGATAATATAAGAACGATTTTTTTATTAAAGACCTGAATGAAAGCCGAGTACAAGATCGGGGTAACCATGAAGTGATGTCAAGAGACAAGTGAATAACGAGTATCATGCTATAGATAGAATAGCCTCTTCACGTAATTGAAAGAACTGAAGTGACTCTTGTTGACTTACCAACAATACCCTACTATTCAAAAGATGTTTTCAAAAGGTCAAATGATGAAGTAACACAAATTTACAAACAATTCTACCAACTCCGTGCTATTCATACCAAATTACTTATTTTTTAGGAATAGCTTCATACACAGTATAGAAAAAGGAGAAGCGAAAGCCATTAGTTAATTCACTCATCAGTTGGACAGACCATTCCATTAATAACGATTATGGATTCATACCATTAACAAGATTACATGGCAAAAAAATGAAACTGACACCAATCTATCAAATTTTGCGTACCTATGTCAAATTTAGGTAAAGTAACATGATAATTGTTCTTTCTTTCGCGAAGAGTAATGATCGTTCTGGGAAAAAATATCATTCGAAATATAGTGGATGGAAATGTATAGAATCGCCATCAGTAAACCCACGGAAATTCTTAATGGCGTCACGGCAAAAACGAAGTGTGCTAAAAGAACACAGCACATGTTGCAGTGACAACGTTATTTGCAACATGCGAAGGTAATTTGATGTAACGCGAGGGATACCGAGGCGCGGCACGCATCGGACATAAACCTGCCGCGTCTGTCCTTTCGCGTGACGGGTTGAGCTGGACTTTTATTTCAGACACCGTATACGACAATATCTTAGCGTTGGAAGAACAAGAAACAAAAGTTTGAATACATTTGTTTCAGCAACGATGATATTAGTTCGCAACCTACATGCAGTCTCAAAACCATTCTTCAGACATTGTACATGTATAATAGTTATGTGTGCCATGTGAAGTTCGTGTGATCGATTATAGACAACACACACTTGAACACCTGTTTATAATTATATTTACTAAAGCAAATTTCTTGCTACATCTGGCAACTTGAAACCTTTTAATCTTCCAAAAATGCAAAGTTTCATAATATATGTAGGTATATACCTGATATCAGCGTGACATTAAGTTCAGAAAACTTGCCCCTTGTTCGAAGTAATTACGGTCGTAACAGAACGACACGATTCTTTTAAAAGTGATCTTAAAACATTGAAAGAAAAAAAAAGATTTCATTACGAGTAACCAGTATCTTACTCTTGACAGGAAGGCCGTTAAATCACGTGCTACAATTCCAAGGACGACATAGCGTACTCTGGCCATTGTTCGAATTTACAAATGGACCGTGACCGGAAACTGAGCACCGGTATGTTCAATGAATGGAGCACAAGTGGACTGCCATTGTATCGAATGGGTGTTTCAAGGCTAACCTTCCTAATTAAACGGTCAGTTATCACTGCTCGCCCATAGGTTTCTTAATTGGAATATTCTAATAAAATACCGAAGCTCAAAAGGGTTAACCTTATTTCAACAATGAAACTTCTTCAAGAAAGACAAAGACATAAATTCGGAGTTGTAAGCCGTCATTTATATCGTGTTTGATTAACACTTAAACATGAGTCAGAAGTTCGGAAACCTTACGCTATGGCTCCAAACGAATCATGAGCCCAAATATGACGTACACGTCGATTACTTATGTCGATTTGATTGCGGCCGATTTATTTTCTCAAAAAAAAAACACCCCAATAAGCCTATGATGCATAAATGCAATACACTGCTTGTAAAAATTTTAAAGTGTACCTTTGCAGTGTGCAAATTACCCTTAAGACTAGGCAAGGTATAAAATAAAACATAAAAGTTGTAAAATAACAAACACAGTGAGTTAACGACATGATAATTTATATTAACGCAAAATGGTTACGATACGCGTTTGATGATCAAAAGCAGACACAGAGGCGCACAATTTGGCACGGCAGCGTCACATCCGGCCCGATGACCGCCGTTGCGCAAGCGCCGTCCACTATGGGCATTGTATGCAAAGCGCCCGCGCACCCAGCCCCGAATACCGAACCAACCGCTCTAACGGTACACTCTTCCCTGGTCGCGTTTGAAATGTATATAAAATAGTTACCTACACATATGTACATAACAATTTTGTGTTTCAATGAACAAGGAAACGCAACAAATGACGTTCAAATTCAACCCCAAAAATGTTTAACATAAGTGTCATTTTTTTATATCTACACAAATTCGATAATGTTGATTAACATAAATAGAAATAATAAAGTAGCGTTTATATTTAAATTCTCATACAACCCATGTAATATGTACGTAACATCACGGCTGTAATCCCCGATAAGAGACTAGGTACATATAGTAGGAGTGTAGTATACTCCCACGTCTAACTAGTTTACGTCCCACTATGGATTAGGTGTCGGGCCCATTACCACACGCCGGGCACATATTCAGACTCCGAGCCACTACTAGAAAATGTAATTTAGAAAAATTCAATAGTGCCCGGACCAGGGTTTTGAACCCAGGACCTCTCGATCGGCAGTCGGGCTGCAACCAATACGACCAACAAGACAGTCATAAAATGTATAATAGTCATATAATATATAAAGATATAATATATGACAATGAATAGGATCTTTTCAACGTGTAAGGCCGCTGACACAGGTTTGTATTTAACTTTTCTTACATAATCGACTGCTTCCGGCTGGATGATACGATGAAAACGGACGTTACACCTAAACTATACAAAAAAGATGGCATCACACCAGAACAAGAAATAATGTTTACACAACCAACAAGAACCCAAACAAACAAACTATCCCTTTGAAATGCACGTACGCCGCATATTACAGATATCAAAAGGACCGGAAGGATTTTCAGCCACGCACATCGCTCCGCTTCTTACGAATGACATAAAAGATTATACTTTGTGTAAACTCCGTTCAAATGTAGCAAATTTATAACATGCCACAATGCATCATTTTAATCCCGAATATTAAATATGAAAACCGGATTTATTCACAAAATTAATCTCCACTTCTAATATTTATTGAATTCGTTAAAATATAATTTTAACTGATATTGTCTTCATTTGACGCAATCCGAGGAGCCGCCGCGTGTGAAACGAATCCTGACCGGCACCGGACATCCGTCTTTGTCGATATTCCCGTTCTACATCAAAGGAACTGTTAAATTCATCGAATTTTAAACTTTATAATAAGAACGGGAGAGGCCTTAGTGCCACGCCGGTGCACGATGATCGTAAAACTGCCCTAATACATTTTGTCACTAGAAGAGATGATTAAATTGCAGTGGACAGTACAATAGCGGATGCGGAAATAAGTAGTAGTGTTACAAATTGAACTGTTGTGCGTATCGGCGTAACGTTCATTGCAATTGGTTTTGAAAGATGATATTATTCGCTTAGTGTACAATTGAAGTCTTTAGTGAATTATCATCAATCCGCACAGAAGAACTCTCCAGAACATATTCAGATACGACATCATGGAAGTAAATGTACCGATGAGCTGCGTTTTGAATACCTATAATTGAAATTGTAAGCGCGCCCGGCAATTAGGCAAATAAACATAATTAGAGTTAAATTTCTTACAGATGAAGTCATGTTAACCTTGAGATGATCGTGACGATGTTAATAGCCACCATTACCTGGAACAACGCGATAAATTTAAGCGAAGTCATGCGAGCAGATATAGAAATAGACAATCAAATTTAATTTGTCACACGGTGTCGTTCGATGCCTACGAGCGGAGAGCGGTCACTCGCACACTCCGTAGGCGTCGCCCACGTCTGATCTGTTTCCGCTGCGGACCTAGAGACAAGCTCTTCCTTTGACCACTTCGATTAATTTGTACCGTGTAGCTAGTTTCGTTGATTATTAAATAATATATGTATATGTAAAATAACAAGAACGTGAAGACAAACGTCATTAATTTCAATCGATGCACAGTTCAATCAGCTATAAGTAGCGATGACCTTGGCCGAGGTCTCGCGGAGCGGACGTGCATGGTCGTAAAATAAAAACGGCTCTCGCATCCACAAAGACAAACAGACAAACGGCTATAATATATGGGGAGACGCTCTCACGATTGACGGCCGATAGCTCCTCTGTCAGAATGTCGGCATCCGGCATCCAAGGTGACTCGAGCCATCCTTGCAGATCCGGTCCGCACGGGCAAAACAAAATTATCAGTACCACAACACAATAGACAGGCTCGAGAAAAAAGGAAATGGAAACCAAACACACTACAAACATACATAGTCCCGACCCGACTCGCGTAGGATGTTCAACTGCCGTTTAAATACTGTCCGACTGGTGGACGTGAATCCTGCGAAATATAAATCGTCTAGGACGAAACACTAGATTAAACACTTTGCATCAGGTTCCATGGCGATTATGAATGAGTTTCTTTCAGATTGAGATTTAGATGGTTCTGAGTTTGTACAAAGAATATTAATTCATTAACATTTTAAAATCACCGTAATATAAAATAATTTAATCAAATTAAATCCAACCAGTCTAATGCCGATTAAGTGTTATGGTCAACAGCTTAACTGATTGCCGTCCCGTGTGCAGTGGGTTGTCGTCAAATTGAATTAGATCGCACCAGCGGCAGCCCGCGCCCGCGCAGTTCGTCGACCGATCGCCCACCGCTCACCACACTCATTGATCCCATTCAATCGATCCTTCGTGATTGATAAACCACGCCGTGGGTGTGACAGCGTTCCATACGTATTGGGATTATTGGACAGGTCCAATAATCTCAATTTGTTGTCCCGAGGAATTCGTTGTCGACACGCTAGCATCGAAATTCTTTGAATAGGACTATCAAGTCCTACGCACGTTGGAGACAGACGATATTACTCGTAAACATCAAGTATATTCTAAGTATAATGTAGGTATGTATATGATTTTATAGTTTAACGCGTAGAGTGGGATATATAAAATGTATGTAGAAGCATAAAAAGGGAGCGTTAATAGAATACCATCATAAAAGTAAGTAAAATAAAGTATCTACTTATAATAAGTGAGATCAATTTACATCTTGATAATGGCATTGTATTATTAAAAATTGATGGTTAACGCAGAGGCAGCTAATACAGTATCTGGATAATATTAGTTATTCTAACTTGAGGTTTAGACCGAAGAAGGGTAACAAAAAAGTTATTCAACAAAATACTCATAAAGCCATGCGTACTGGGAGTTGATACATGAAACTTATTGCAGTTGGAGCTAAGCTTTTGGTTGAGCGCTGAGCTCAGCTTAACCCAAGCGTCAGAACTTATTAAGTGATTTTACTCACAAATCTACACGTTCTGACGATCTATTTAAAATGAATGCATCACACCTCTCATAAATGCTCCTCAAGCTCTTTTATCTTCAAAGACATCTGATGTGGAATGAGAGTGGTTTATTATGTAAAAACCCCAAATAATCTGAGTATTCCTCCGGGACAAGCAATAGTTTTTAATTTATCTAATATTATGTGATAAAACCTTGAGCGACCACCTCCGAGTGTTATGGGTGCTTGCAGTAACAACAACTTATAAAATATGTATACACATAAAAAATAAGACTACATCATCATGCCCATACGGGTTAGGCATACATAGTGAGGGCCGACTGTGCTTGAGTCTCATCAATATAACTAATGCCTATAACAAATCAAAACCAAAAGCTTTTATTTTATAGTCGGATAATGCCTAACTGGCAGAAAAGATGAATGAACGTTAGACAGTGGCAGTAAAAAGTCGCATCAATGATACGACAAGTCATTATCCGCCCGCTGTTTTCGCTTCTTCGCGTCAAACCGCGCGAGAAGCTAACGCCATCAATTATAAAACCCGTTCTAAGATTATGACTTTTTTTATCATGTTTTTATCTGGTCTACAATTACAATCTTTGTAATGTAAGACCCTCCTTTATAAACCTTGGTTTACAATCAAATTGACATATAAAATTAATTGGATGTCTTTTAATTGCAAATCAATTTTATTGTTGTGTTTGATGAAGGCTAAAAACACCCTTTGGCGAGACTTTAACGAGTCTAATAAAGTATTTACACAGAATTCTAATGAGAAATTGACTGATCAAACACTAGAAAAACCTGAATAAAAAGTATACATTAAAAACTCACAGAAATATTAAATTTTGGGCATGCCACCATTAACAGGTCACCCTCGGTTAGAAATAATACGGGGGCTATAATCTGTTACTTATATGCATAGACACGGCCTATGAGATACCTCGGAGTTCAGTTACGGCCGTTCGAGTTCGTACCGGTAATTTTATTATTTGCAACTAATTAAGAAATAGAACTATTAACGGTTGGGAAATGTGAAAGATAATTTGTCAATAATATTAGACAATTTGGAGATTATATCAAAATATGTAAATGTAGACTACTGTAGTCCCAAATTAAAGTAACGCTCATTTAGCGTTGCAGTTAAATGACTATGATGATAAAGCGGCTGATGAAAATGATGACGAAATGGCTATGTATAGCTTGTACGCGCCTACCGGAATCTTACACATCATCCAAGCAAAATCTTTATAGGCATGCGTTAGTTTTGGTTATGTGGCTGAAAGTGTGTTTATAGCATCCGACTTCCTGCCGTACACCGGCGAAAATACCGTTACGCCCGCACAACTAAACTCCATTGATTTACATACGCAAATCATGACGAATTGCCAACAATGCACGTCCGAAATATGACGATCCTCTCCTCGAGCCGTTTAACCACTTATTCCCTTCCACTTAAGGATTACATTTAATGTGCGCTTCCTCCAAATAGTTTTGCAGAACAATTCACGTTCTCGAAGTGGTTAATTAACCTTTAAGTACAAACATAAAATATATATGTGTGTAAAATAATTGCGAGTAAAATATGTATGTATGTAAAATAATTGGAGTTTGAATTATTCTTAATCGGATGAACTTTAGTCCATAGTGGGTATAGGTTTTAAGCTATATCTGCTATGACCTTAACCTCTCATATTCTAAGAGTCCAACGTTGGAACAATAAAAACGGTTCATGTTGATGATAATTATAAGAATAAAGGATTTTTCGATACTTTATTAACGTTTATTAAAAACAACAAAGGCAAGAGAAAGTTAAAACCTAAGAGAAAGTTCGTATCATGATTAAGATGCTCAATAGACTGAATTCGCACTAAGGGTCCACCCAAGTGTACTAAACTTTGGCATAATAATCACAGCCCATAAAATTCACATACGAGTATCAAATTACTTCGCGAAAATTCTATTTCTATCCATGAACACGTATACAAAACAGTTATAGTTAGCAGTATAACGGAAACGACCTTAAACACAAACAATCCAATGCAGCTTTGTGAGCCTTAAAAAAATTTAAACTCGTTAGTGCATCCGGTGAATTACGATTGCGCGTGATCTTTTTGCCCCGCGCCTGCATCTAAAAAGAAACCGATCGGACGTACAGCATAGCACACAGCAAGGCAGAGTATCCCGTCCAAGCGGGCGTGGGGCGGGCAGGCATCCATGAATGGCCCTAACGAACTCGCTGGCCTTGGCAGGACGACCCCACGCCCTACGCGTCGCGACTAGCCATCGATACAAATTATGGTTGTCACAAATAAACCTCGATATCCTCGAGCTCGATATTCTTACATACCAAATGGTAAAATCTTTGAATAATTTACCTATGATCTACCTCGAGCAAAATTGAAAAGGCTATTTGCCTCTACATGCCTTATGAGTATCTCGATAAGATAACGCAGTCTGACCATGTAACAGCTACATAACAGGAAACATCAGAGCTGTTGCATTATACATACACATACTCGTATAGGTGGCCATACACGGTAAACATCTCATTCACGATCCTTTGATTGAACCTGAATGAGTGACGTGCACTGTGTATACAATTCGCCGTGTAAAAGGAAGTGAAACGAGTCCAACTACATATATCAAGGACACTAATATTGGAACTGGAATTTTACGTATAACTTGATAGTGACAACCTATCACTGTGAGTTACTCCACAAGTTGAATCTGAAGTAACTCTAAACGCGATAATGGAATATTCCAAACAGAGCATCTGTAACTGTGAAGCACATCTAATACTTAATCGATCAGAATATCAAATGTGAGCAATAAGACGATGACAGCGTGTTTATGTCCGCGTCCGTATACCTACATTAATATTATTCCTCGAAGTTTCATTTATATCCGTCCGCGCACAATGAGCAGCGAACAAAACAAGTGTCCAGACGACGTTAAACATTAATACTTACATAAATCTACACGGAGGGATTTATCAACGCTCGAAGCGAACGATTTTGTGAGAAAATTATAGTTGGCCATCCGAGACACCCACGCCGAGAGGAAGCGACGTACAAGCTGACAACGAAAAACAAAAAGCACTAGAATTATTACGATTGTAAAAGAGTCGAGAAATAAGGTGTCCAGCTGATTAGCTATTAAAACTTCGAACACTAATGAAGGATAAACATGCAAGACGGCGAAGAATAAAGTGCAAAATATATTATATAAGTACATAGGCAGCATCTCGCTTTCCATCACAGCGAAACGCAAGGCTATTGCTAAATAAAAAAAAACACCTTGGCAAACTAAAAAAATACACAGTTGACTGCCTCGTTGGTCGTGTTGCTGGGGTCAAATCCCGAGTCAGACACTACTGGATATTTCTAATTTCGATTTTCTAGTAATGGCTCGGAGTCTGGAAATGTTCCCGGTGTATGGCACAAAACACTCACCACCTATTCCACAATAGGAGGTAAACGTAACTGGTGAAATGTGGGAGTGTATTACATTCCTCTGCCTACCTCTTGGGGAATTACAAGCGCAATTTTACGTAATACACACTTCCCGCAGATATGTGCGCATTAGTAGTGCCAAATCTGCAAAAATCCAACCATTCGCAAATGTTACTATTCGCTATTATTAGTATAATGTCTGGTATTAGTGGCAGGTACAAGACAGAGATGAAGAGTCGCGGAGAGTTGGCGAGGTGACCTTGCGCGACGATAGGCAGGCGGCATACGGCACGCTAACCCAATACGCGGTGCGTGGCCGTGCGTGCCGGCAAGGTATTACGATGCAGTTAATGACGCTCGCACATCCAATCCACACACCTCTGTTTACATCATCTATATTTCACAACTAAATAAAATAGCTCGGGGCTTGATCATTACCCACTTAGCATACTACATGATCTAACACACTCACAAAGTAATTAACCGAAGTTACGATGATTTCTTAATGTTCTTCATTCTTTTATTGTGGGATAATCAAAATGTTTTCTACGTAAAACCATACGTAGGAAACGCAATACACATGCCAATATTCATGTATTGGTATTTCATTGAATTACTGAAATAATTGAATAAGCAAACAATATAAACACCAATTCTCCGCGTCGGGACGGAGAGAGAATACGTTCCCCGACCCCAGGCACGATACCAGAGTATCGAAAGTCGCGCATAAGTCCGGCGTTGACTGATGCGTAGTAACCAAGTGACTAAATGCCCCGTTCGCAAATGGGCAGCAACTTAAGCAGTGCGAGAAGTCGTGCTCTACGGTGCTCTCTATCGTGGGGATTCTGGGCAAAAACCCCTCAAGATGAGATGATGATGATGATGATGAAAAAGACATTCAATTAAAAATTATTGAACTTAATTCTTGCACAAAAATCGGAATCCAATGGACTATTACTGTGTAATATTCATACAGGCGACTCGTTGAATGGAATGAATAATTTAATAATTTTCTTCGTTCAGTGTTGCCACATTATTTCCTCTTTTACCACACCGGTTTACCTTTGTCGTGGGCCGCACATCCTCAGTGTGTTATTGTAATAATATATTTCCTTAGACATCCTTTCATAATATAAGCAACTTGAGTTACGTAAAAAAACAATTTATTAAACATTCAGTTAACGAGCAATTATGTATAGAGCCGCAGGACGTTTTTGTTAAGTTCACGATCTGTTCTAAATAAAAAATGTGTGCCGAAAATATAAACCATTGTTTCATGAGTTAATGTATGATCAACATATATTGAAATGAGTTTCCTTTAAGAAGTTTGTTCTCAGGCAGAGTCCGGAACGCACGGAAGTTCACGTCACGATACCCTTATACTCACTGGAGCATTGTTTCCAAGCCATGGCTCATTTGATAATAAACACTGACGTAAATACATTTCGCACAGACAGATACCAATATCATGTATTTAGATAATTAATGTTTCATATAAACATGTCCAAAACAACTATCGCTACTAAGCTTAATGAAGTGTAAAGACAAAAAAAAACGCGCTCTCATTCAAGACTGTTTCCATGTGAACGAAGCGATTAGGAGCCGTACTCAGTGCAGTACACAATCCGCGGGGCGGAAGGTGAGTTCGTGATCTATGATTTACTACGGCATTCCCACCGATCTGCATCAGCCTCACACCATTCAAGCACGAATTCCGATTCATGCTGCACAGTGGAGTAAATGCCAAAGCCATTATCATTTTGAGTCGCTTAAATTACCATTGCGGATCCGTGAACGGCCGTTGACCTGGATTCGTGCGACGGACCTCGACCGAGCACTAGTGGGGAGTGCGAGCCGGTAGCTAGTAGGGTTTAGAAATCACATCACAGTACTGTACTGTGTGCGAACAGAATAAGATGAGGGGGGGAGTTGAGGACTTCCTGACACGCGAACAATGCCTCGTTACAGCGCAGTGTTACCAATAACTAAACTGAGGAAGCCGATATCTATTCGCACGGCACAATAGGTGAGCGACATCCGAAGCTCATTACTGGCACTCGTTTCCGTTGGCGATTTAACACGCCACCGTCCGTTCGTTGAGCGGTCCACACGCCGAGCGCCTGTCGCACAATACGTCACAGCTAATTGTTCCATCATCCAAATTACTTCATTCTCAATCGATCTACATATAGAATTCTTGAGACAACTCCCCCTGAAGGGGACACTTTTAAAGCTTCCCGGACGTTATAGTGCACTATCCCGAAGAAATGTATACAATGTCGTTTTCGATGCGCGTATGTTTACGGATACTGGAATAATTTGGGAAATTAAATAAAATATATTTTACATTTTATGATGACGCTTTTGTTCAACAAGACGTTAATAGTTTATTGATTATCATTAAATACAATAGTACTGTATTCTCTGACGAATGTGGTTGTGTATTGAGATAGTTATGTTTTATTTCAAGAATACGATTTACGAGACGGCAAACGACCGAACACTTTATTTCTGGTCAGCGCTGATTGCTTTTTAAGATATGTAAATGCTTTGCACCGCTTCACATGTAGGCGGCATGAATGTGCACGTTTCATATTAAAACTAAAGGAACTCGGGTACTTACTGTACAACATAATGTCTGTCGTATGTATGTACGAGTACTTCGGAATCGTCTGTGACTGGTCTCGGTAACTTCGTTTTCTATTTGAAAAGCTTTTTAACCGAACATTTATCCATTATATTGTCTCATTCCTATCTTTGTCCGGTACACCTACACGGAGTAGGAGGCTTTTATTCTTAGACATACTTTATTGTTACTACATCGAATAAAATGTCAATAGAGATATACAAATAGAAGGTGAGGACGCATCAGTGCACGCGTCGGTGTTCCGTGAGCGATGGGCAGGGCACAAAGTATGCAAACACGATTTGTACAAAGCAAACATTGTAGTTGTCGCGACTGTTCGCAGTCGGACTTTATCTGTGCACGACCTACACCGCACCAGTCGCGAGTGGTGGCAGACGAGAGTGCTCCGTGCAGCAAACATTTGCCTTGTAAATATTTGTCACAAGACCCCGCCGTCATAAGAGGCCGGCCGAAGGGCGTAGAAGATATCATTGGCATCGCTTTTTGCCATACGTCTTAATCCTTAGACAAGAAGCGTTTAGTTTATTAGCAATCGGGAAAGGTGAAATTATTGCGGAGTAGAGATCTCTCGAGAAAAAACCTGACCGAATAAAACGATGGTCACTGTTTTAATGAATATATTTTTACAGGGCACCAGTACATTGTACGCCGAGAAACGTATAATATTTTCCGTTGGAAGAAGAAAGAATATGAATAATATAATAATAATATCGAAAACATATGAATGACAGGGTTTTAACTATTTCGATTTTGTGTTGATCACGTAAATAGACACATTTCGGCATTTTGTCGGCTATATTACCAATAATACACCCTATCTTATAAATATATGATGTAGGTCCCAGATTATCGTAGATAGACAGAACGACTACCCTGAAAAATATCTGCACAGAACAAATTAATCTACATTATAAAACGCAATTCAATACATGTGTCATCAATAAGTCATCTCTATGATATACTTATGTACCAACTGGCT
>DWDW01000269.1:0-16162 GCA_018245635.1 Mimoniades versicolor eupheme | reverse complement strand
GTCCCATATTTATTTTCTTCGAGTTTTGTCCAAACACAATAGTCGAGTGGATTATCGTGGCCGTTTCGATAGTTTCCATTCTGTGTTGTGGACATAATGAACTTGTTTGAATTAAAGCATGACGTTGTACCCAAATGGCATAAAATGTAGAGCTCTAAAATATTTCCTAATTTCACGACCATAAAGCCGAAAGATTACTGTGTTTTGACGTCATACGTGTAGCCGCTAGCACGTCTGTAAGTGGATAACAACAAGGAGCGCCAGTATCAAAATCTCGTCATCCATAAATTTAGGGTGCGCGGTTACGCCTGCTACCGGCTGAGCCGTATAAGCTCCATTGTGCATAACCGAAGAGGGACAGGAAACCACAACATAGCTCCGCTAAACTAGCACCAATGTATCGCTAAACACTTTGGTTAATTAATAAACGTACTTTATCAACGGAAAGGCGTTTATATTAACACATTGCGTTAATAAAAGCGTTCACCCAAAAAGGCGAAACAGTCTTTCTCCACAAAAACCAAAATAATTTTAATATCAATACATTCATAAGCTTATTATTAGTGCGTTAAAGAAAATTATGCCCCACATATAGGAAGAAAATAAGGCATCGTCGCCTAAAAGATAAGTAGGACGTAACTCTATTCGGTGAAGGGCCTCTCGTCGTAGTAGTGCTACCAAGATTGCGAGAGCCCTCGCGTCTCTTGTATCGGAATAAGGATCGATGGAGATAGCGAGCAGTGAAAGGATTGTGGTGGGTCGATTATTAGTGGTCGCATTGTACGTAGTCGGTTCGATGCACCGTGTGAACGGAGGCTCTCGTTATTTTCAATTTCCATACGCGAGCACCCTTCCTACACGTTTCGTGTACAAGTACGAAAAGCGGGTGGATTAAGCCATGAATCTTGTAAAGACCTGAGTTGATTTAACTGGTTTTGGGGGAAAGAGTTCGCGATTGTTTTTACACGAGTAAAGTTATTATTATAACACCTATGATTTTAATATTTACTTCTATCTATTTTATGCTCGAATAGTATTTGAATAAGGTTCAATTGAAATACAGGCCAAGACGAAACAGCAATGAAAATTGTAAGTTTTCTATTATAAATATGTGCCCACAATTATATAAATCCATGATAATATTATTAATGCTAAAGTAGTGAAGATGTTTATAAAATAATCTTTAAAAACGTTTTAATATTAATGATAATATGAAAGTAGTTACAATTTCGAAGGATTCAATCCCCCATTTTGTTCTCATGCTCAGCGAAATGGAAGAGTAATGGTTTTGTATTGCTATATTTCGACTTAAAAGTATTGTTAATATAATAAATAAAAAGAGCACATATAATTTCACAAGCTACGAGTATAATACTCTAAGGTTTACGTGAAATAGTTTCTAGAAAGTTGATAAAGTAATTTTAAGTAATATACTTAATGAGAACTATGAATTACTAGTTCGATTGAGGAGTAAACATTAGTTACAGCTATTGACTTCACGGAGCATTCAACTTTTTTCATTTACTAAGTTAGCTAAGACAAATAAAAACATATTGCATTATACTGTTGGACTGAAAACTAAACCAATATAAGTGAATACTTAAATAATTTATACGTTAATACACATTTATTAATATGTAAAACCAAATTCGTAGCTTACGCTTTTTTAACGGGAGAATTTTCGAACTTTTAACATTATGATTTTGCCTGCTATGTATATCTGTGCAAAATCACGGCGGACCTGTTAAGAATTAAACATTTATAGCTTAGGGTCTATACGCACTTGACCTTTTTGCGAAGGAGGTTCCACTTTAAAATATTAAGGAAGGTGAATTAATCAGGGGTTATTATAACACATTTCTGGCAACACTGGCAAGGTAGATAAATGGCCGGGGTACAATGAGAAAATTGTATTTCCATTTTTACAATTTCAATTTAGTATTAATTTCAGTTGGGAGCCGCGCCGTGCTCGCTACCACACCACATGTAAAATATGGACCGGCTAAGCGAAATTAAAATGCTCTATAAATTGTGATTTTTGCAAGTCCCAAAGTGGAGAAGGCTTTTTATTATTTATCGCCTGCGCGCTCATGGCCGGCGTCGACTTACTGAAAATTGCTGTGTTATTATTCAATTTACTTGTTTAAAATATTAACTATAACGTTATTTCGAAGTACTTTTTAGACGGGACTAATAAAAGCTGCATGTATAATGCATTTTATATAGAAATAACAGCTTATACTCATGAGCTTATTGATTTGCCCGAAGTAATGTAATTATAGTTAAATATTTATTTATTTTTAATTTTCAAATAAATCGATTTAAGGATTATAGCGAAAAAGTCGCCGCATTCAGAGTTATGGCATGTGTTATGTGTGTTAGTTATAATTATGTCACTGTAGTGTGTCAGGTGGGAAGTAAATAAGAGAACTTTGCTATTTGAAATCGTTTTAAGCCTGACAATTTTCCGAACGGGACAATCCAATCGTACCGAATAGAATAAATACGAACGTGTCCGGAGCCACAACGAGCGTACATCTCGCAATCAGCGAGCCACCTCTGCACACACTTGAGGCACTGATTTTGCTCTTCACCTATTTCTTGCTGCTTTAAGTATATAGAATTAGCACTAGTTTCGAAAATTTACTTACATTTTCCATAAATATTAGAACGGCAATTATAAATGATATTTTCGTGAGCAATCCCTTCGTTCGATTAATTTATGCATATTGTTATTTTTAAAGCTTGTCCTAAATATATATATGAATGAATTATCTACTCATTCATATCATTGCAATGTAAATATCTACATTAATTGTGAATCTGTAAAAATGTTCCTTTCTATATCAAAAAAATAAATGAACTATGCTATATTTTTGTTATTCACGTAGAATCCTCTTAAAATATATTACCATTATTCTCTTTTCGTAATTTTATAACTGTTGTTGGAGTATATAAGTAATAACCTTCTTCTTTTTATTCGAAAGGAAAGATCGTATGAATTTTTACGTGCGCTAGAAATTGAATTGTATTTTCTATAAGTATACCTATCATTAATGCGGACGTCAATATATGTAATATTATTAATATTTAAAAAATTTGAACCTTTTAAAAACGCAATTAAGTTATTTGAAAAAATTTCAATTGCTTGCTAGTTACATGGCTAGTCAATATTGAATTATAGTAACATAGAAAACAAAAGACAATAAGAAGATTACGTTTTTTTATCCTATTCTCTTCATTCGTTGAAGTTTTTTTTTAATTACTACTATCCTGTAATATTGGCCTTAGATATATACGTACATCCAAAATATACGCACTTTTAGAAAAGATGTTGTCGTGTCAAAGTATTTATCTTAAATGACATAGTTTCATATAATATTTAGTTCGCGCTAGTAATACTCGACGAGGTAGTCAGAACACTGTACACTTCTACGTTTACCAGTTATGTTTATTTTCTACTATGGAATAGATGTTTGCCTCTATTGCCATACGCCGGGCATATATTCAGACTCCGAGCTGCTGCTAGAAAATCTAAGTTAGAATATTTGAATAGTGCCCGACCCGCGATTTGAAGGCAAAGTGTCTCGATCGACAATCGCTTTTGCAACCAACACAACCAACGAGTCATGACTCGTTGGTTGTGTTCGTTATATTATCATGATAATAATCAAAGATATTTAGGCAATTCGACATCAAAGCTAAGTAAATAAATCTTTTAACGCCTCGGGAAAAGCATGATCAATGCACTGCCATTTCAACCGCAGTCGATTGATCGATCGGTATTCAGCGACTAGTTCCAAAGTTTGCTTACCTTGTGATGTCTCGTAACTGATACCCATGACTAATCTTTCTTCGTTAACAGGTACTCATATCTTCGAAAAACTGAAATCATGCGTCAATACAATTCCGTGTTGCTTTGTGTAGTGTTTTTGATGTGTTTAAGGTAATAACATAAAGTAATAATAACTTATTAATTAGACATTTTGGCAGTTATTATTTTCTTGTCTACCACTATTTTATCTTTAGATAGGTCATCTTAGGTGTTTGAATTTTTGTGCCTGAAGAGAGTAGCTAAATATGAGACATTACTGAATTACCTGTCTTGACTTGAAGTCCTGCTAATAAAAAAAAAATTATTATTTTGTTTATTGCTTCCACAGCGTTTCATTGAATAGTAGAATTATTGTTGTAATATAACAGGTAAACTTTGATCGTAGCAAATTTTAAAGTTGTTTTGAATTTTATATTATCTTCACGCCTGTATTCCCAAAGAAGTATGCAGAAGAGGAAAGACTACTCCCTCGATCCTGGTATTCAATTCTACGTCCTATCATGAAATGAGGGGTTGATCTATTATCGTATAGGTACCAGCAAACATTTTGATTTAGAAAAACGCGATGGTACTGGATCAGGGGATCGAACCCGTTTTATTTTATTTCATATAAATGTATTATTAACAGCTAACACTGGTTATAAATATCTTGTACCTATTATTAGTATCAATACAGTACCTACGTAATTTCTTCTGTAGTCTCAGTGTGAACAAAAGATTGCAGCTCTACTTATCGTAATAAGCTTTGAAAAATAATGGCTTAGAAACTTTTCTAGGCATCCCCTTTATAACACCCCCTCAGACTCATTTACGTAATACTTTATTTTCCTGCGGTACCACTTGTATGATTTTTTTTCCGCTCCGCGTATCTGTTCTTGTTGATACATTGCGCATTTGTCAGCCAATTTTATTATTCATAAATATTCTAATTAAAACGGTTATAGACATATGTAATACGTGGGGTTATTCACCTATTCTCAATATTTCTGTTTATGATTCATTCTTATGCCGATGCCATGAATAATAAGCTGCGACTTCTAATACTACTAACCTTTAACAGTACTCATTCGAAATAATCAGCCTACATTGTGACTATCCTTGTAGGAATGACGTATTATGCAAGGATTTCACTGGAGAATATTTTAATTTAATTTAAATAACTTTCATACCACTCAAATAATATGCATTTGTTACAGGGGCTTTGGATTCATCACATTCGGTGACCCAGCTAGCGTAGACAAAGTCTTAGCGCAAGGCACACACGAATTAAATGGCAAAAAGGTGAGTCCAAACTATTTTTCCTGGTTCTTATTGTTTCTCTTAAAACACTTATCCATATCTTCCCAAACTCGAAGTGGCTTAGGAAGATGATATCTAATCAGGCTCGAAACGCGCATCTTATACAGGACAATAACTGAATTACAAATATGTACATATAATAACATTAGATAAATCTTAACTCCCACTACAATTCAACGCTAACCCGAACAAACAACTCGAGTACATAGTTTAATTTGTGTTCGGTTTCCTCGAAACGTAATAGCCGTGATAAATAGCTAAATGCATAAACCATTTACTGGGAATGCATGAATTAATAACGAGAAGGAAACGTCTTGATTTCCTACCTCGGCGTTATATCTGTCGGGAGCAAGTTCTGATTCCCTGTGAAAGTTTATTGTCCCATCCGAGCTAACATAAATTCGCCTGTCCTCTGAGCAAATAACTCTGCAGCTATCATAAAGCGAGAAATCATAAGTGCCTCTAATTTTTCTACATTACTATTTGAAGGCGTTCGAGTGGGTTTTGGCAGTGGTGAGCGAAATTGGTGTCCGTTGTCCGATCTCATCTGAAATATTATTTGATTAACAACGAGAATGTATGATGATAGAAAATTATCATTAAAAAATTACGGCGTAATGATATTCTTTACCATGATGTGTCACATGTGTGGCATGAGGAAATAATACTATATATGTATGTGTATGTAGTAGATTTCTTGTCTGTCCCTTTTTCTGTTGTTACTCTTTTTATCGTTGTTTCGAATAAATCGTTGTGTATTTGTTGTATAAGAAAATTTAGAGTACAGGTATATTTACAATGCAGTAAAATAAACATTACATTATGCAATTACAACAGCTTATGTAACAGTGATAATAATGATGAAGGTGACGTAGAGATTAATCACAATAATATTATGTTTAATGTGCTTCATAAACATGTACTCACCGAATAACCGGTATGACTGTTGGCGTTTAAAACCAATGTCCATAGACAACGAACTGTTTATAACGAGAAAATTACAAGGCACGAATCACGGTAAATTCAACGTTATGAATTTCGTAAGGCACATTTTATAAACGACTAGTCATTACTGTGGCTTTTTTCGCATAGATGTTGCCGTTTCAGCAATTCTGCTGTTCTGTTGGAAAACGTAAATGCTTATCTCCACTTTTTCTTGCTAAGTTCCCTCTTTGCTTCGCAAAGAAAATCTATTATATTTATTTTTTGGTGGAAAACAGATAAAATCGCTGCAAAATGCTTTCGAATATTTTTTATTTAGAAAATTAACACTTCAGTTTCAAACGGTATTGATATCAAAATCAGTAGCTTCAATTGAAATCAATTCTCTACAATTCACTGGAGCATTAAAAAGGAATAATAATTCATTATTAGTAAGAAGTCTTATTCCAAATAGTGTTATGATCGTTAACTAAACATTGATGTGTATGTGAGAATTTTTTATTTCTTTTGGTCCTTTTTTCTCTAATGGTTTTGTTGTTAGTTTTTAGTTATTAAAAATGAGATCCTATTTTAAGTTCATATTAACATCGAAGACTATTTTATTAGTGTTATTCATGTTCACACTTCAATTGTGACTTATACAAGTGCATAAACATAGTCAATTACAGTTGGATGTGTTTACGCTAAGTAAGTATATGTATAGTGAAATATTATTAATACAGAAGAATAAGACATGGTTATAGAAACGTTCAATCACTTATAGTATCAAACTACAGACGCACTCGGTGGGATAAAGGAAAATAAAATACTTACACGCCCGCCCATTTATGTACATAATGATAATCTTTTGTCGAGATTCGAGACACATTGCGAGCCAGTGTGTGTACAGATGGAGAAAAAAGTCGATTACAATCGCTCGCCGCGAAATAATCTAGATAAATTACAGAGCGAGTCGTTGTTTACTTTGATTAAATTGTAGTCGACTGGCGGAAGATTAGCCGAAGCCTCGCAAATCGAGCGAGAAGAGAGAGCGTTCCCTCAATTTACATAAAACGAACTCGGAAGATCGCAATAGTGTTTACGTTCAGCGCTACTTATATTACTCGTAGTCTTTATTCTATTGTATTGTGGCTATGTAAGTTTTTTACTGTCAGTTGTTGCTTCAGTTCTCAACGTAGTGCTTTATACAAAACTCGACGCGGCGTTGTGATTGGTTTATTCACTACGTACTCGTATTTTTGATTCGATGACATCCTCGTTGGTTCTCTTGTGAGTGTTTTGTTGGATGCGCGACTCCTGATCGAGAGGACCTGGCTTCTATTTCCGGGTCGGATACTATTCGGTCGGTATAAAAAATTATACCTTAGATTCTCTCTTAGAAATTTCTTCTAGTGGTCCTACTTCAGTCGTCTGGCCTCTTCGCGGTTTATAGGCGTGATGTTATATTCTATATTGGATTCGTAACTTCTATTAGGATTTTTCTTTTTTTTGTTCACTGTACTGGCTGCTGTTATACCTATAGTACAATTACGGTAAGGGCAATGTACCCAATAACGTCTTTATGCATATTTATGTATTTATTATTTTCATTACTTTTGTTAGGTACTATTCAAAATCCAAAAGAGTAAGTATGAAAATTATTATCGTATCTTCTGAATTACTGCCGATATATTTTAATAAATAAAACTTACTTACCTTTGTTATTTCAATATGGTATCTATAGGGGAAAGTTAATCGCATGTCTTTGCGTCGTAAATTGGCGACGTACTCGTAACAACGTTTTTCGGGAGCTCTGCATTCATCAATATTTATAGAGATGTTTGCGATCAAGCAGTATGTAATAAACTACATTCGACATACATATATATTTTATGCGGACTTTATTTGCCTGTGAATATAATTTGTGTCGTCATCAACCTACCTCAGTCCACTTTTGGACATAGGATCCCCCAAAAAGCGCCAACGCGCCCTGCCTTTAATTTATGTACTGAAAAAAAAACCTAAAAGATCTACATTGTTAGGCAATAATAAAAAAATTAATTTTAACCCGAATTTGAGTAAATGACAAACATTAAACTATATTATATTAAAATAACTTTCCATTAAATATACAATCATACTGCTATCTAGGCATGAAAAAAGAACATTCAGAAAACATTTTAATTTACAAGGAAATACTTTTATTGCAACAGCATGACAAGCTAGTTTCGTAATAGTCGATAGTTAATTAGGATTACAGTTATAATAGAAGCGTCTTAATACCACTGCTCCGAGCCATTTCATCCTTCAAATATAGTAAACTTTCCCCATTTATATTATATTAAGAAATATTGAAAGTTCAGTTCTTCAATCAACTTTGTTCCGAGACTCATCGATTGGAAATGTTTCAAACGAATACACCTAAGTTACCGTATAAGAAAGAACTTTATTTACTTTAACTATTACTAGTGAAATATTAATATGTCTAGAGGTAAAGAAATTTTTGTTTGCAATTAAATTTTAATATCACCGCTTCCCTAGTAGGTGAGAGATAACTTCCGGAAAGAGAATATTGAAAACTTCTAATATCAAACAGTTATTAGATCTTAATTTACAATAGGCTTCGTTAAAAACTTAATTTGGCTGGTTTGTTCGACAAACAATAGTAAAAGATAAACTTCTTCGTATTATAAATATTAATATGGCTTAGTTATTATTCCTGGTGATTACTATTATCTACTTTGTATTATTTATTAAATTTGCGAGTACATTTTTTTTGTAAAAAAGGTTATCATGGATCATAATAAAGTTATTATAAACGATTACTAACTGTTATACATATGTAATCCATCTCCTATTTTGTGATCAGTTCAAATGTAAAAAGAATGTATTTTACATTCTCATGTCGATGTTACGATAGATTTGCTTTACGGTTGTTAGAAAATAATTTAAATGAATATACTTTATTATAATACAAATAATAGCATAAACAATATTACAACCCATTAATGTTGTAAATTTATGTTGATGTAACTTGCTATAGAGTATTAAATTATACACGTGTTAATATAGATTATGAATCATAATAATATAACGGTTGATGTATCGTTAAAGTAATACAAGTATTTGCACATCTATGGCTTGCCGTTTAAATGGCAAATTCGATCCGGCGCTAATAAATCACGTCAACTTCAAAGCATGTAACTTCAGAATTTTGCTTAAAAATTTAATTTTTCCCGCCCGTAGCAAACTTTCCATATTTCATGCGGTTTCATGCACGAGGGTTGTATAAACGTGATTATAAGATGGATATATGATTTAATGCATTTCTGGTATTAGCCGCCCGCCGATGTTGGAATAAGATTACTGTATTTCATTTTTTCATTATCAGGTTGAGGCCGATTTCAATTTGAGCTGCCAATTCGATTATAGTGAAAGCCGTATCTAGCTAACAGTGCACTGCGGTATATCCAATATTTTTCATGTACATAAATGTTACGGCATATTAATAGGGCTGCGAATAATTTCGCTTCATATCTAGATTTAATAAAATCCAGCAAAGGTTTCATTCAAGGGTTATGGGCTTTTATTTAGAGGCCAATTAAAAATTCCTTTTCCTGTTACGCGCGGGTCTCTAGCGTTCGCCATTGTCGCGGCCGGATCTGCGTGGAGCAGAATTCCGAGATGACTCTTAAATACCTTCCACTGAGTATAACGAGAGTACACGGAATTTAATGAATAGTAGAATACGTCAGCATAAAACACAAAGAAGCGTCTAGGGTACGTGGGAATTTCTGAGCTGTAAATAAGGAACATGTTTTTATTTTAATTATAAAAAGCTATCTGACAACGTGAAATTTTTAAATAGTTTCAGTGTAGTCTGTATAACAAGAACTTTGTAGTAGGATTAAATACTATTAATTACATCTATATGTATCTATACAGATACATATAGATGTATATATGTAGTATACTGTACAGAATATACCATCAAATCATAAACATAGTTAAACTTGGTGTGCACTTTGCCGTATGAGTAAGGTTACATATTTTTATGAAGTACGCAGCTGCTGTGCAACGAAATCCACGCAGAGCAGTCAAGTTCAAAGGCTCTTAATTAAATTCCATCGCGTATTTGCAAATCAAGTCCAAGTGCGACGCATTTAATTCGCATGATCGTAAATTCGAATTGTCGCCCGGCAAGTCCTGTGCAGTCCGTTCGAAAATGCGACGTGAAACGTAGTCGCCAACATCCGTGAAAGTAAAATGTTTCTGAATGCAACCATTGAAACGTGACGCGTTGCAGATGTTGCTATTCTTATTTTCTACATTACCTCTGATTTATAAGATTTAAATGTTCACTTTTGAAACTAAAATACTGATAAATTCACTTAACTTTTAATAATATTACAAAAATCAACAAAGTTATAAGCAATGCCACGTAACTTTAAGGTATGTGCGTTAAAAATAAACGTACCAGTACCTACATAATGACGTCAAATACATTATTCGAGCTGAGGAAAACTTTAATTTCATTTAGAGTTGCAATTTTAATTAAGGTTATTTTCAAAGCATTTGATTCGCATGATTGTAAAGTCGTGTTACTACCTAATATAAATAGCATAACCTGGAAAAAGTAATATAATAATAATAATTAATTAGCTTTTTATACATGCACTCACGCTACTCGTGCACATATTTACCATTAACTTAAATATTATTTTATAAAAATTTTTGCATTATGAATTAGAATTAGGAAGAAACTCATACCCGAAAAGTTCGAAACGGAAATTGGCTACGATTATATTCTACTTTAAAACAACCAAGCAAATTCGTATAAATCAGTACGAAGTGGTCAAGTGCAAAAATCTCATAATTAAATTACACCGTGAACCCTCGAACCGTGTTCGCGTTCGACGCATTTAATTCGTATGATCGTAAATTTGTATTAACGCCTAACACGTTCGGCGCAGTCTGTTTGAAAATGCGTCGTAGTACGTAGTCGCCGTCGTCTATGGAAATAAAATGCTTTTCTATGCGCCCATTGAAGTGTGTTACCGTGCAACTGCATAAATTTGCTGTAGCACGTTATTTGAATTATTGCATAACTTGTAAACACGTCTGAGGCTGGTGCGCGCGCTACGCAGACTTCGTTTTTTCTCTTATCGCCACCTCTAAATTATAGCGCGCACGCGGGAAAAAGGATTGCCATTCTGCTAAATGTAATACAGTACTTTATTATAAAGTTAGTTAGTTGTATCAGTAAAAGCATTCTTTAAGCACTAAACCCAAAAATATTTGAAATTAAACTTAATTTGAAATTAAACTTGATTTGAAATGAAACTTGATTTGAAATGAAATAACATGATGACAGCTTTGATTTTAGTTAATATGACTTTATTGGCCTCTTTTGAAAGGAAAATATTTAGAATAACGATATATACAAGTAACAAGTTCGTAAAATATTCCTCTTCGGAGTACCTACGTATGCTTGGTTAAACGGCCTAAGTTATCTACGAGTATGTACGACAATGCCAAAAAAGCGTTTCGTGTTTCTAGAATTGTCCGACAAAATAACTGGGACTTTACTGAAGAGATAAAGCCGCCAAATAAACATTGGTTGCATGCACAAATCTTATGACCGCGCATATTACCGTTCGTGCTCGTAGCGTATATTGAATCCAATCCTCGAAACGCTGCGTATTTACCGTTAGTGGCGAACGATAATATCTAGTGGATATTACGAAAACGCTAAGTGCTTTTAATCGGCCAAAAATTAACTACGGGTACCATCGCAAACGGCGCACATACATATGCGTGTTGCTGCTGTAATAATATAATGAAGAGTGGACGTGTTTTTGCATTGGATTACCCGTTTAAACAAACCGAGCGGCCGGAACACCAAATAAAGGGAAAACACTAACCGACACCCGCGTTATTCTTCCAAAATTAACTCATAACGCCAAGAGCTGTTGATTTTTTTTTCGACCGTAATCTGCTTTAACGGGCACGGGGCCAGTAGCTTTCGTAAATCGGCCGCACGCGAGTACCGCGAAATGGGAATCTTTAAATGCTGTACGTACATTTTTAACGCCGCTTTAATGCCGCGCGGCCGATTGTGGGCACAATTAACGTTATAACGGGTTCATTAATGATGTACGATTCAAACGCTGTTTCGAAACGAGCTTTCACAGTTGAGATAACCAGACAGCACAATGCTCGAAAATCTGCAAATCCTGAACGTAATTTCGATAACAGAATGTGCCTTTCATGCGAGCGAATCTCGTCATTCGCTCAATAAGCATGCAGCTGGAGGGAAATATAAATAGAAATAACACATTTAAGAACAGAACCACTCAGGGAATTTAATAAAGGGATGAAATATATGTACATATATAAGTATATTGCAGGCGTAGGTACAAGAAAAACAAACGCTTCGCATGCGGCCCCGAAATAATAAGTTGAAGTTGAGTGTGTGTTCCGCGCCCACCTGAAGAGATTGGGGGGACAGGAATGCTTAATATAGAGTCCTTTACTAGCACGGGGTCTCCCAATAACACCGCTGAATTCGCAAACGTAGACAAGTTTGTGTCTGTGGCCGATTTTACATATGCGTCGCACCGGGATGCGCATCCCTTACATTTTCTAACACTTTAAATAACTGAACACGATGTAGGTACATGTTTTACTTTCTAAAACGTGATTTTTGGTCACAAATATATCCAAGAAACATCCAAGTTTATAACAAACTTTAATTTTGTTTTATACAACCTCACTTGAATCGCTTTCTTGTACCTTCTAGCGCCGGAACTAACTTATATAACTTTATTTTTAGTTAGCCACAAAAGATTTGAATCGCACAAACAATTTGAATGCGAATTTCCTGACTTCATAAACATGTCGTTTTGGTACGTCGCGATTTGCGAACTAAATAATACACCAAGTATTTCGGCTTCTGTTTACGTTTTGCTGACAAGCATATTCGTTCTATGCACGAAAAGTTTCTCCCGGTCGTGTCGGCCCGAGCTAACTTCCCGAACAGACTCGGACATCGGGATCCAGCATAGATACAGTTTCACAATGGTATAAAGTAGCATCGGAAGCTAGTTGCGAGTTAATAAATAATACAGTAACGGAGTGACATGCGCAGAGTGCACAAAGCGCCCTAAGTTTGTTTCGACTGCAAATGTCTGCGCTGGATCTCTGTCCGTAATGCTTAATGTGGATACTAAATCTTTGAATCCTAGATCTGACAAACACATTTTACATCTAAAATGCCTAGCTCCAGATCTACGGTTTCATCGAGTGTATAGAAATTGGCACCGTAGGCAACATCTCACAAGAATGATATAAGAAAACGTGGACATGAAAAAAAACTAAATCATCTATTCTGTCTGTAACGTAGTTTATCTCTTGGTAATAAATTAAACATTTCACTTTTATAGTTTATATATTTGGAAGGAAAATTATAACGTAACATCACGCCTGTAAACCCCAAAGAGGTAGGGGTGATTGTTGTACACTCCCACGTTTCACCAATTACGTTCACGTCCCACTATGGAATTGAGCGTTTTGCCATATTATACTGGGCACATTTCCATACTCCGTTCCACAACTATAAAATCTAAATTAGAAAAATCCAGTAGCGCGAGGGATTTGAACCGAGGACCTCCTGATCGGCAGTCGCGTTTGCAACCAACTCAATATATAAAATGTACGCTTGGAGTTGTATCACAGTCAGTGGATCCGGAGTAAAAGAGAATGTCTGCGTGTACAATATTCATCAATTTCTTTCATGCAAAATAACATTACCTTACTTCGCTAGAAAGTTTTCGATCGATGTATCCGCTTTATGTAACTTATGCAAAAATTATGCAGAATGACATTACCGATAGGTTGTCTTGTCAGGCTACATACGAGTACGACGTGAAGGTTGAAAAATAACTTGTAAAAATGTATTAAGAGTTCAGTGCTTGCACAGGCTATAGATAAGCGACATTGGTTTATTCTTCCACTGGCTAATATGATGAGATAATTGAACGTTGATATCCATTTTAGGCTGGTCAAAAATGTTTATTTCATGTGTGGTTAAGTATTCCACGATCTAATTGCTCAACACGAAACGTTATGGCACATTCTTCTGAATTTTCTTAGATTTGACTATCATACATACATTGTCACTATTTTTACGTTGATTTGAATAGTCTATATTATTCAAGGATAATTGAGCACTCATGTAGATATTTGAACGTAATTTTATGTAAGTATATCGCTTCTAAATTTGATTTATATTTCATGGTTTTTTTTTACGAATCTACAAAACACTGTTCAACTCAGTAAATTGCGGTTGTTAAAGCAATTATTTAAGCAATTCATGTCTAGTGCTTACGTTAAATTGCATCTTGTATTATCAACATTTTAACTGAGCGGGTAGTAGCAGGCAGTGCGTAATCTGTGTCTCATGAGACCGCCGGACACATCGTAGTACCGCTAGTGTTGGTCTTTGTGCTGCTAGACTTAACAGATAAGCTCTAACTTTGCCCCGATTTATCCTGTCAATTGTAATAAGCCGTCTGAGCGGATTAGTCTGGCTGCCGTATTCCGTAATTTTTAGCAAGAAACTTTCCGAAAACCACAAAATCTCTACACACTGCCATCCCATCGTACCTAGCCTCTTATTTAACAACCCGCAAACAAAATTAACAGGGCGTAAGAAAAAAAAAAGAAACATGCCGTTAAGTTTCCCGGCAATTGAAGCGGACGTGTAACACATAGTGCAGGAAAAGGACGATGAATAAAACACACGTTAATAGGCGGGCCTCTAACAACAACGAACGCTCACATTAGCGCCCAACGAATAAGGTTAGTCCGATGGATAAGATTACGTCTTCGTACTTCCTTTCCGTTTGCGCTTTCGACGTTGGTATTTAAGAGAAAGTAATATCTAACAAAGTGGGGGAAATATACTTTGGTTGCACTTAGGTGCGAGGAGGCTCGACGGGCAGCGGGTCGGTTCCCACGCAATCGTCTGTCTCGCGTTACACCGACAAGAGTCCCATTTTTTCTCACAGAATTAAACGGGCGATAAAATTCTTGCGACGTCGCATGAAAATGTGCGTTACCTGTCTTGCATATTTATGCGTGCCCCAGTAATGACGTTCGTCGAGCCTCCCTCGCGGGGTTTCATTACTGCGTGTCTCTGCGGGCGTTAAGCAAACCCTACTTTATAAACAATCTGTGTCAAGTGTTTTCCGATCGTGATGCAGCTTATTTTCATTTGTTTTGCCATTATTAACTCACTTCCCACATACATCTTGTCTGTTGACAACGCTATTGCTCAATAAACTCATTGCTCCAGCATTAAGGGTCCGTTCTTCATATTACGAGTAAGTGGCGTTTCAATTAAAACCGCGTAGAATCACTTAACCGGCTTATTCTAATAATGCGAATGCATAAGTCGTCACTGTACATTAACTTGGGCTTAGCTGCACAATATCATATATCTCGGCGGAGGGTAAATATTGTTCTTAATTTAATTCCAGTTAGTGAGCGCACGCGGGTGTCGTCGGGCCGCAAGTTGCGCGTTGCACATCGAATAATTCAAGGGGGTACATGTTCCAAATATGCACGAAATATACTTGCTATTGCAAATCTTGCCGGTCCCTAATCTTGAGCCAAGTTGAGTGTTGCACCTGGAGCCAAATTCGTTCCAATTAGTGGGAGTTAGAGCGCGAATGCCGACTGAGCAGCAAATGATGCGGTCCCAGTTCACGTCCCCTGACACTTACGTCGCGTGCACATAAATAAATTCAGTTACGGGCAGTGCGCGTCATTAAATTTTCTTGTACTCAGTTCAATCTGACGCTTTGCTTATTAAATTTGAGTTCAGAATTTAATATCACACTGACAAGGTTTTTCTAATCGTATGGCCCCATTAACAGTATATCCGAACCTAAATCGGAGTATAATAGATGTTTTTTTTAAATTAAAATATAATAAATGCGTACCTTATTATATAGATATGATTTATCAGGTATTCATAGATATAATATTTTTATTAAAAGTAACTTCACGCCTGTAATCCCCGAAGAGGTAGGCAGAGGAATG
>DWDW01000268.1:0-16166 GCA_018245635.1 Mimoniades versicolor eupheme | reverse complement strand
GGTTGGCAGCCTGTACCTATGGGGCAAAGGTGATAAAGTTTATAAAACGGAACATAACACCTGTCATCCCCGAAGAGGTAGGCAGAGGAATGTAGAACACTCCCACTTTCCACCAGTTATGTTTACGTCCCACTATGGAATAGGTGGTGAGCCTATGCATGGTGCATATTGCATTGCAGTTAAAGTTAAAGTTAATTTATCTACAAATTTTCTGGAGAGACCTATAACTTAAATTTTATATTATAACTATTAATCTTTGAACAATGATACGCAGCTATCCCACATGAAATAAATCTGTCGATTTCCAAGGTAAGATAGCTAACCAAATAATTCACTTAATCAAGGCCACCATCATTATAATTTATTGCAAACTCAATATTTGTGCTAACAAACGTTCTGCCAATAGTCCATTGCCGGTAATCAGCTTCGAGTGATTTATTTTAAGGAAAATCGAACTCCTCATTTCCCGGACAAAATGACGAAATCAGTCCTAACATCTTGGAATAATCACTTTATTTTTCGCGAGTTCCAATTTTATCCTGTTTGTTGTATAAATCGCGCTAAATTAGAAACGTGTTTTTCTTTGAAATGAACGGATTTATTCCGACTGAGAATGAAAATGAACTTACGATATTTAAATTGAAATCATCCTGTATTGAAAATTAGCCTGTTTTCATGAAAATAGTTACTGAAAATATGACGTCATACGTATGGGCTAGTTGGCAATATGTCATAGGTATTGGTTAAATGGTAAATTGGCTTGTTATTTCATTTGCATTCAATAATAGACGGTTTGAAGTACTGTCATCTTCTAAAAATCCATTACTGAATTTATTAGAAAATACTGATTTGCATACAATTTTATATTTATAAATGTGCGAGCTTTTTTAGCATATATACAGCTTTGTATCTTCGAAAACCGAATGATTTGTAGTTGGTTGTAGCAGAATCATTTTAGATGTCTTTACCTTTAAGTTCCATAACACGTCCGCCTAAACATAATTAATGACCTCTTTATAAAATCGAACATATTGTTTGTGAAGGGATATCTTATTTTCCTCAACTCACAGAGACCTTAATGATAGTACACCGGTGACAGCCTTCAACGCACTCTAACCAAAAATGTTGAAAAACGTATAACTAAGCCACTATGTCGGACCTATAACTAAGCCACTATTAGTAAACCGTAAATAGCGGTTTACCTAATCAAACCATTAAATCTATATTTACTATAAAGTTGAACACAACTTGGAGTTAAGTAAGGTTAATATGAACGACTTGAGTCGCTCGCGGTTCGGAGAGAAACCTAATTACTCGGAAACGCTTAATGTACTCCAGCTGTTGCTTTCGACTTTTGCATAATGTTTTTAAAAATCTTAAATGTACTCAGCTTGTACTAACTTGATGAGCGAAAAGTTCGACGTGGATTAGCTAAAAGTCTTGCAAATTGTAGTTAATTTCGGAAGCAATTATTTCAGTTGCTTCCTTGATTTCACGACCTGAGATGAGTAATGGGCACTATGTCACTATAGTAACCCACTTAGACAATGGTTGCTACCCCTGTCTGTTACATTTGAACAGTGGCTGCTTTCATTACTGTTCGGGGGCTTGGAATTTACATACATACATACATACGTACATTATACGTATATACTTGTGCTTGCCGATCATCGTCCTGAAACGTTAACTAAGGAGACTCCATAAGCTGGGCTAATCATGGAGTGATCGAATGGAATTAAATTAAGCGTACCTAACGACACGCTTGTAACCCCATATTCAATTTGGGAACACGACTTTAGCTCCTTTTACCGCGGAATTCACGATCCAGTTAAAGCATAAAATAAACAAATCGCAACTAAGTTAGCGACTGTGTGTGACAGTGCGACTGAGCTGTGCGACGGAAACCTATAAAAGAACTTTTACATGAAAGCAAAACAAACCTTGATACACTTTATTATTCCATTAAGTTTACGCATAACGCCGCTGAAGATATGCATGATATAATATTAATGAAGTTTTCGATAACTGCAATCCTTTGGCGAGTTGCTTGGTACACTTTGTTAAAAAGGCAACACGAAACATCATGCTTATAACCATCGATGAGGTAGGCAGAGGAGTATAGTACATTCCCACGTTTCACCAGTTACTTTTATGTCCCACTATGGCATAGTTGGTGTGTATCTTGTCGTATACTGGGCACAAATCTAAACTCGGAGCCACAATTGTAAATTTCATTGTAATTTTCATTGTAAATTTACTTGAGGGCGTGAAGCCGTGAAAGACTAGACAATGGAAAAATCTGTCAATTTAGCAGGTATTGTAAAATTCGTAATCAAGGGCGTGCTGTTCACTCCAGTCCCCAAGCTGCAACGTCGGCGTTCTTCTTTAGCCCCTCCATGCATAAAGTACTCGAGTGCTATCAATGCCTTTTGTTAACGTTCACCACACCCACTTCATCTAATTGTACAGTTTTTGCGTTATCCTCTTGATTGGGTAGTTTAGTGTTTTTTGGGTCATTTGCGAACTTTTTAATGTACTAGCAATCTTCAATAATAGTATAAAACTTGTTAATAATTCCCTGATTGTTGTTGATGATGGAATTTTACGAATTTTTTTTTAGATATGAGCCCATAAATTTTTCTGTTCTGTAAAATGTATGTCAATTCTGTTTATACAATAAAACTAATTAATTCCTATGGTTTTTTTATATTTCGTTTTGACTTTCAGAAAATAGAGAACGTAATGATATATATAATAAATAGAACCAAAATTATGTTTTGTTTTCTCATCCTCAATATTCTTTATTACTATTTTCTATTACGAGTAGGTGCATGATTGATAAACGTTATACTACAATTCCGCCAAATGAGAAGCGTAGGTGCGTCTTATGATAAATCAAGCATGTTTAAAAAATTGCTCAGTCGTATTTTGAAACTGAACTGAATACAATCAGACCTTGTTATGACGTTCTATGACGTTCAAAATAATAAATTAGAGCATACATTATATTGATACACATACAAATAATATGTACACTTCTGTAATTATGTTACATAACAGCAAAAACTAAATTAATGTATTTAACGTTTTAAAATTTAACTATTGATACTTGCGACAGAGAGTTAGGAAATTATGACATCAAACGTGTAAAAGCCAATGCACGAACACAAACGCTTAGTTTTCCAGTGGGTGGGCACACAAAAAGCAACCGAAACATAATCTCGGGGTGTTTTGTGTGGGTGCCCTGTGGGAGCACCATTGTTTCGAGACGATTGCGAGCTAAAAGGCGGCTGAGGGCCATCGAGATATCGCTTCGCAAAGCACGCGTGCTTGATACACTTCGAGTGGCGAAGCGGGAGGAATTACCGGTACTTTGACCACTAACAATACGCGACGCTTCAATATCTATATGTTGAGGGCTTGAATTTTTTGTATGTATAAAAAGGAAACAATATTTAGTGGTAGGTATAGTTATCAACTGTGTCAAACACATTAAATCTATTATTGCATGTAGAATATTATTTTAAAAATTACATGAAGTACTTCTGTAAATCCAAAATAACTTTTGCTGTGACTGTAGCGAGGAAGCATTAGTATTTGTGTTTTAAAGATAGAAAATTTATTGATAAAAGCTGTTATTTAGACAACAGCAGTAATATAGCACAACCATCGCGCGTATTCAGTGATTTGTGGAATTGAAATCATTCAGAAATTATAATCATGTTCTCTCATATATTAGCAGTGATGGTGTAGTCGTTTGGAGTCTTAGCCTCTCACTGCGATATTCTTGTTTCGTTCTAGTGATTATCTCTTGTTTAAAAAAATGTATGTTCTTGAAATTAAACATCACATGCTATGAAATAGAAAGAAAACATCACGAGGAACCTTTGGATTACATTTAATGTTCTTTAAGACGTATGAATGCTGCCAATCCCGCACTTGGCTAACATGGCATACTTCAGGGTAGCGTAGTTGATTATGAGAAACGCGTTGATAAATACACTTTGCTTTATACGGAGTTCACAAAGTAATATTCTTTGTAACTATAATTACATAGTTTACTCGCTCAGCTTGCGAATCGCTGTTATCTTGCAGTAAAACTAGTACCTTACATTATTCTCTTGACGTAAAGAATAAAAATAAAATTGAGTGGACCGTATTTCTTCAGGTTCCTTGTTCGTAGTTACAATTTGTTAATTGGAGTGCTGTTGACAAGCTTCGATATTTTGTTATGTAGTAGGTAGGATAAAAACTCATTAAAAGGTTTTCGGGTGAAATGTTCTCGTAAATGGTGAATTGTTTAAAATATTACGAAGTAGATTCTATTCTTTACATGACATTCGGACTTAATAGGTGAGTATACTGATTTCAATATTGTTTGTGCTATGTGATGTTCGCAATTATCTTTGTACAAAACCAGAGGACATAATATTTATGTACATGTAAGTAGCGGGCTGAGAGGCGCGGGAGCAGGGGACGCGCCACCGCTCGGTCGCCTTTCACCGCTCGGCAGGGAGTTCGCCACGACCGACGCCTCGGCGCATACGCAGTTATTTCGGTTGTTCGTGTACTATTTGTTCATGTGCATTATACCTATCAAATTACTAAGCATCGTCTTTTATTGACACCAAGCAAAAAGAATATACAACCTACTTACTACCTTTATATATAAACTTATCAATATATTTTGACTAGAAAATATTTTTTTTTAAGTCAATAAACATAAAATCATACTTTACTCCTTAAGATATTCTAATTATTACTAGACAAAGGCTGTTGGCCACTACGACTACAAATTGTCGCCCTTATTCTAAAACGCCAATCGAGGCTTTGTATATAAAGTGGATGTCCTACAAAAATTCCACCCCAGTTGATTCCATTACCGGACCTTCCGCACAAAGGGTACAGGAGAGTGCGACTCAATCTCGGAGGTTTACTGCCGTCGAACGTTTTCCATAAAGAATTGTATTTGCATTCCAGCCCAAGCGATTCGCCTTACGCTTTCCCGAACGTCAATAGACGAGGTCAAGTGCTGCGGGGGATCTCCAGCGAAATTGTAACTTTATTCACGGAAAGCGAGAGTTCGTTTTAATCGAGTACGATCAGTAAGTAATATTAGAAAAATCGGTGAGGGAACTCACGATGTTAGCGAAGCTCGGACCGATCGGCGTCTCATCTGAAGATTGTCCAATTTCAATATCCTTCGTTTTTAATATATTTATGTACATCAAAATATTGCACGACTTGTTATTATTCTCAAGTGTGTCTTGATCCAGAGATGGCGAAATCAAGAGTCGCGGAGGACACGTTCAATAAATTTTCTGGCTCTGACCTCTACGAATTACACTAATTTATTTCTACCCCCGTAATTGGATTGCCAGTAAACGACACCGAAAGGGATCTCTTTAGCAGGAATTAATTGAATTTCGTAAATAAATACATATCTACGGTGCAGCGGTCCATGCTTATACATATGTATATAAAAGACGAGTGAATATATAATAATTGTTTTTGTTACCTTCTCTGAAACAACGTGTTTTTATACACAAGGTTATGAAATATATCCACGTAACATCACGCCATTAATTCCCGAAGAAGTAGGCAGAGGAGTGGAGTGTACTACCACATTTCATCAGTTACGTTTACGTCCCACTATGGAATAGGTGGTGAGTCTATTGCCATACACCGGGAACGTTTCCAGACTCCGAGCCACAACCAGAAAATCGAAATTAGAAAAATCCAGTAGTGCCCAACCCGGGACTTGATCCCAGGGCCACCAGATCGCCAGTCGCGCTTGCAAACAATACGACCAAAGAGGAAGTCAATATTCTATATAAGTATAGGCAGTCAGTATGTATATATACGGCAATTATGACCTAGACTGCTAAAGACAACTTCGTCTGATCTATTACTTATGTATGTCAAGTAGGTCATATAGCTTCAAAAATCATAGAATTCATAAAATATAATGGAACTCATAAATCTGATTAAATGGTTGCAACGTCCTTCTAGCCTTTTCCAAAACAGAATCACATTCAAAATACCTACATGGTGCTCAAACTATGGACAAAATTCTCCAATCAATCAAATATGTTTAACGTACAATAACATTTGTACCGATATCGATACATGCATTATTTTAATACGACAATTTTATCCATTAAATATTTTCTAAGATCAAATAATATGTTTTAATTAGTAGGCATATTTAATTTTTTGTTAATATGCTATTTTTATATTTAATTACGAAGTCTAAACAATTTACTTTCTATTGCAAGTAATGTTCACTCCTACATAATTATGTAGAAGGACATTACACATAGTCACCATTTATGTCGATAGACATTTATCATTATTTATCATATAGCGCTAAGTCCAGTTTAGTAAACAAATAAAATAAATAAACTACATTACGTCTACCTGCTGAGCGAAGATCACTTGTGGGTCTTAGTTTCCTAACGTTTATATTGAGTATTCAATTAAATTATATTAAACAAGCAAAGCCACATTAATTTAGCACCCAAGGTACACAATTCAATTTTTCGCATGGATATTTATGAAACTTAGAATTCCAGTCACGAACTCCTTAGCACGTTGAGAAAATCTACAACAATATATCGCCTTTATTCCGTTGGTATAAGGTTCAAACCGTTTCATGGAGATTGTAGGCTTGTCACGTAGAATTTTTTGCTGGAAAGGCGACAAAGCGTAGATCAACGTTTATTCGATTCGTTTAAGAAACATAATCGGATGTATGCGATACATGTTTTAGCCCCAGCTTTGGTAAAAAGCTGCTTCTAAAATTATACTTTCTCGTTTTAACTCATAACTTACTTTATAATTATAATATCGAACGTTATCCTTTGACATAAACAATATAATTAAAACCATTTTCTATGGTAAAACTATATCAGGAAACAACATTTTACGAAAGCTTATCAAAAATATTAAGCCAGCCTCAAGTTGTTTTCCAACCGTTATATTAATTATTATCTAATAAGGAGGGCCGGATTATCAGATTTCAATAACATTTCGAATAACCGAGATGAGTCATAGGGATTGACGGCAGAGCTTAGCATTGAAAGGCTCTAATGGAAGCAGGGATTGACCTCCGTGCTCCGTCGGACACCCAAAGATTAAAGAAGTAACCGTAGCTTGTGTTCCATCTGATAAAAACTCTATTAAAGCGAAGGTAAAAATTGAACTGCCTGTAATAATATAAGAAAATGTTCCTAAATAACTTATTATGTTGCGTTGTTCTTGAACAATAGACAGAGATTGAACAGGGGTTGAAGATATCAAAACTACCTATGAAATTATTAAAAATAAAAATGAACAAGTCTTTTAAGTATAACATTTTATACTTCAACTACTCGTAGTACAGTGGATAAATGTTAACATTTGTCTACCGTTCTAAATACAACCTAAAATGTGTTCAATTGCAAATGTATTAAGTTTATTTTTTTTCAATTAACGAAAAACGGGATATTTAGAGTTTAGACTACGCCAACAGTATAATTATGGATTTGGATAATTGAAACACAACTTTGTTTAGTGATAACTAAAATACGGTAAATTGAAAATTGGCGTACTTGTATCGTTTGGTAGCTTGTGCCCGTTAAGATACAACACTGTCAGGATTATATATAATGACGGATCTCATTCGGTACAAATTGAACAGCGACAGGATTAGAGACGTTTTATCGTCGGGGTCTTTGCGAAACCATTAATGGAATTACCTTCCGGTGAGAGAGTGGCATAGAAAATCATAAGAGACCTATGGTGTAAATCAAAGTTCATACTTTTGATATTATATAAAACACGTAATCCCCGCTGAGGTAGGCACAGGAGTGTAGAATACTCCCACGTTTCACCAGTTACGTTTATGTCCCACTATGGAATAGGTGGTGAGCCTGTTGCCATACTCCGGAATACATACTCGTACCTACATCCAGAATAAGAGGTACTACTAAAAAACATAAAAACCTTACTACTAGAAAAACCTTATAGTGCCCGACACGGTATTTGAACCCAGTACTTCCCAATTGGCAGGATCGGCAGATTACTAGAAAAAAAAAAAAGAAAGAAAGAAGAAAAAAAAAAAGATATTATTATTATTATTATTATATAATATTCTATGTATATTACTCATGAGATTCATGGCATTGAAATAAATACGCAAATTGGTTTTCCGCCTCAAGTGATTTCTTTTTCATTCGGTTAGTCGTAATCTCTCATACATACTTGACAGGCAGTTACCACGAACGAAGATACTATGTCTAGTAGTTTGGAGGTAATTTTTTTAACGTAATGAAGCGTATCTTTATACCTAAGTACCCACTGTCGGCTGAAAGACGACTATCATAGTCTTAGGTAAAGCTCGCTTAGTTACTTATATACCTACTCGTTTATCTTAAACACCGTAGTAGCGTTAGCTGTACTAAATTCTCTTTTCGTTTATTTTCCGTTAATATTCTATATGCTTTACATACATCTTGAATATATAATTTGTTATACACACACATAATTAACATCATATATTCTTAGTTATGATCATAATGAATTATTTTCAGGTAAAGAACTTACCGGCCTCTAACCGCATGTCCCTGGACAAGATAGTGCCAACAGTGGCAGCAGCGCGGCACCGGTATACCGCGGCGTGCACGTCGCTGCGATACTGACCCGCCGTGAACGGACCTAGCCACAGCGTGCCATTCGGGAGCGCTTCCCTGAAACAAAAGTTAAGACACTTTATTCTTCTTTTTAGGAGACAATATTTGGAGTGGTAAAATCTATAGTGAAAATTCGACTTCCTCATGAAATAATTTGGGCTACCAAGTTTTTTATTTAAAATTAACGATATTTGCAATGCTATGTTTTATAGAAGAGACGGGAAGAGAACAATTTTATACTTTGGGCTACATAATATCG
Source organism: Mimoniades versicolor eupheme (assembly GCA_018245635.1). Taxonomy (NCBI): domain Eukaryota; kingdom Metazoa; phylum Arthropoda; class Insecta; order Lepidoptera; family Hesperiidae; genus Mimoniades; species Mimoniades versicolor. The sequence continues at coordinate 7,235 of DWDW01000268.1, read as the reverse complement.
GAATAATATACGAGGAGCTCACTTAGTACCTACTAATGAGTAGTACCTAGTACTTAGTAGTAATTTACAACGCATTTGCTTTTCTTAATCAACATACATACATTTCTATGTAACATTTACGTAGTGTTCCTCGTTACCAATGAATATGAAGTTTGAAGCCTATTTTGATATCAATTCTGAATAAGGGAGATGAAAGTTCTTATTTCATTGTCAGTTACTTTAATAACTCACTGTTACAGAGTGAACAATGAAATAGTTATTGATCTGGTTGTCGTCAGAGTACAATAAATTTCCAATTAATTTCTTCATCGTGTACAGCTACAACACTACAATATTATATATACATAATACAAAAAAAACATGATTATCATTATCATCAAGAATGATTTTGATATTGATGACGAGTCTCTTTTTGTAATAGTGACATAATAATGACATAATAGTGACAAGACACTTATAATCAGTAATATCAGTTTTCGTGTAAATTTGGTCAAAATTTTAATACTGGTGTTAGATTTTACGGTTCACAGAATAAAAATTAATCACTCCACCAAACACCGTCTAAAATCTCATTTATTTATCTGCCGCTGAACAAAACAGATCACGGAATCAGAAGCCTTAGGGGGCTTCATAATTAATCAGAGATATTCGTGCCGTCCAATTCAATTCAATCCCAAGCTATTTTTGAATACGGAATCTTTATAAAAGATCAGATGATTAATAAGATTAATGGCGCCAAATTGTTGACTCGCAAACGAATAAGAAATGAAAGAGGGAAAACAACCATTGAAAGTGACCGGCACGGGGCGAAGTTTATAAAATAAGAACGTGAAAAGCATTATTGTAAAATTTTTTGAACTTAGCTTTTAGGTATTACAAAATGATTTAATAACATTGTATGTACATAGATTACTTTGATACATTGTTTATAAGAGTTCTTGTCGAATAATCTTCACTTTAGTCTCCACCATTATATAATTGTATAGATTTTTGGCATCACTGACCGGTGAATTCTACTCGTTAACACTCACTAGCTATATGCGTTTAAAGAATTAAGAAATCCTATGGGACAATTGGCGACATATTTCTGTCTTGTGACAGAGTTGGTAGAATATTCATATTCTTCGCACGGAATAACCGCTACCTACCGCTACTGCTTTGTCTATGAATTATTATTAAATCTATTTATGTCATTAATAACATAATATTTGCAAGTTATTGGGTCAAATTAGTAAACTTATAGCCCGAAGTTATTGTTAAAATACAAAAATAATAATCTTAATTTATATGGCGATAGAGTATTTTAATTTTAATTAAGATCTATTTTGTGCAACTGCACTGAAGTATTTTATGTAGGCGTATCTTATACAGTTCAAATGTTTAAAATCCTCAAACAGAGTTGTGAAACAATTGTAAAATTATCAATTACCAAAATAATGTTTTGATTAAACAAGATGTTAATTACGACCCCGGCGACATACTGCAAATCCAGCATTCAATTATAGGCTCCTTATCAATACCTAAGATATTGATAATTAAATAGAGTAAATATGAGTTGATTACTAAGGTCTAATTGCAGAGCTGTCTTAATGATGAGGTTAGTGTATTCCATCTACGAATATGTGCACAGTGTCGCGCAGAGGGTTACAGAGGATTAAAGTACAAAACATTTTTAAGAACACGAACACGAATTTCTTTATTCACAAGATAATACGTATCGTATAGAGGAAGTCAATTAATTAGTTTAAACAAATAATGACAAAATCGAAATAGCTGAAGCTTTCATTTTAGATCAATGTCGATTTAAAAAGTTTACTGGTTTGTTTCTGCTTTATCAAGAAACATTGAACATTAACACAAGTGTATATTTGTATTGTATTTTACTTGAGCTTACTTACTTATATTATATTAATATTTGCCGATATATTTAAAGAAAGAATAGTTACCTACAGTAACATTAGATTTTATATTAATATACATATAGTAACAATAGTACCTATAGGGTTGGTATGAATTTAAACTATAAAAGACGCAAAATCGTAGATTTAACTTAATTATATACATAAAATGTATAAATTTATTATTTATCTTACTGGTTTTGAACACCAAATTATTTACATTAATTAATGTGCATATATTTTTCACATAGACATTAACATAATATTTAGACCCGCATTAACAAGTTTCAAACATTGGACGCTAACGAAATTATGTCAGGTCTGATGTAAAAGAACTTAACTTACATAATGAACACAGTTAAAACACACATGCACACACACAGCAAACGAAGTATCTGTTGTTGTTGCTAACTCAGGTATATCAGTTTAAACACACATGCACACACACAGCAAACGACACAGGAGTTGTTGTTGCTAACTCAGGTATTTCAGTTCTTAGCCTGTGAGCTCTGACCTGTTTTGCCCTAGGTGGGGCATTTGTAATTTCCTCTGGAACTTTTTCTAAAGAAGGTCATTGAGAACACTTCTATAGTTTGTTTCTAATTTCATACTGCTGTTTGTATTTTATGAAAGATGTACCCATGACATCTCGCTTGTTGCAAAGTTATATGAATTCATTAATGCATTAAAATAAGATAATAACACTAAGTAAGGTTATACAGTAACAGGCCCTTCGTTAATAGTAATGAAATATATTTCTGTCGTGTGTTACTATAGAATAACACAATGTTTCTTGTTTATATTATATCACATGTCTAAAGAAATTGAACTATCATGCGAGTGGTTTACATGTTACAGCATTTTAAGTGAAACACTTGTCTGTGAAGGGTTTATCCTTTAGTTAAGTTATATCATTTAATTCTAATACAAACTGATGTCTGTATTTTATTAGCATTATTTTTTTAAGTACTTATAAAATCAACAAAGACTAATACTACTTTTATACAGTAAACACTTTGCACGGGCAATCGTTTGAGGGATATATTGAGATAGTACAGTTATTGGCTAAGTCTGTTACTAATAATAACGTATGAGTTATTGTAGGTGAAAGTGTAGAGACCAAACATCCAAAATCATGCGACTGATTCAACGGGAAAGAATATCAAACATAAAAACTTTTGTTTTTACAATAGTAGTTAGCTTGTATTTTTTTAGTTTCAAAGCTATTTACATGTTGTATTAGCCGATTAGACGTGATATGATACACATACATATAGTAAATTTGCATTTTTGATAAAAACCGTTCATACTTTGTGCCCAAATGTGGTTTATGTGAATTCCGTATATATAATATTATTTTAGTACAAAAACTCATATCGATCCACTATTTCGTGACACAGGAAGAAGGACAAGAAAACAAAAAGAAAAAGTCAATCAAGTCAGTGCTGATGGCTGGAAACTCAACAACTGGAACTAGGTAAATATCAATGGAAATATGTAAAGGATTTATGTAGAATAACTTTCATATAATTATAAGATCACATACACAGACTCACCTTAATCAGTATGAGACTGAACAAAAATTATTTCCCAAAGAGGTACACGTTATTGTGTATAGGTTCTTAAATAAGACATTTGATTGTGACCGTGTTGCACTTAGAAAACTGAGATTATCTGTCGCGTTTCTCTAATCAAAAAAGAGAAGCGCCAAAAGACGTGTTAACATTTCGAGTGAAACATCTTTTATTCACACACACACACACACACCTGTAAGCCTCTTAATATTTAATATGTTCTGAATCTCATACACACTCTTTCACGTGCAAATGACGTAACCCCGTGGATGTTATGAGATATAACAAGCGCTTGGGTAAACTCGTCGCATTTCCCACGCAGCAAAAATTTGCACACCGCGTTACGGGGAAAATGTATGCATGCGCGAGTAAATTATCCGAGCCATGGTTTACACGCAAATATGGCGCGGGTTCAGAAACAACAAACCCGGGGCATAGTTAGAGTATCGTTAATTTGCAGCGAGAAACAGATGCGAGGTATTACACTTTCAGCTACACCAGCAGCATCTACCATAGGAACTTTAATTACAAGTACTCGTACAATTTCAGTAAAAATAGTTTTATATAGATCTATTTACTTGTCTTACAAATAGGAGCTGCGTTACCACTCTACCGACTGGGTATCATATATTTGATAGTAGATTTATTATATTTCCACGATACAATGGCATTCTGATATTTCTACTAGAATGCCAAAAAGTCATGGTTCGGAAGACTGATTTACGAATTCTTAGGTTAGAATTTTCAACCGGTTTAATTATTTTTAAACGAAACACATTTTATTATTATAAAATTTTTTATGCTTCTGGCACTACTGAGGTACGAAATACAAATATGTAATGTTATTAAAGATGCAAAAAGTGCGTTAATTGACAATTCAGTAAGTGAATAGTAATTTAATTAGGAATTGCATGAATGTCATTAACATATTGTTGTTAGGTACTAGCGTTGCTCTTTTAGTCCCAATGCGGGGGGCTGCACGACATTATTTCATTTCAGATGTTATTTTCCTTGATTAAAATATTTTTGGGTAATTATAAATAATTTCGACAAAATTTGTATCTTAAGTCTAACTGAAAAAAAACTGCTTAATGTATGTTCAAAGCATACAAAGGGCGATGATATTTTATCCTATTGAGTAAGAAAGTGATTGTTAAGTTCACTCGACGTTCAATCCCATGATTCAATACGCATGATAACTTGAAACGGCATTTGATATCTAACACGCAGTAACTACATTCGTTCTGGGCTTTCAGGGAACACAGACATAATGTTTGCACCAAAAGAATACACAAAGAATATTGCAGATTATTAAGAATAATGCGTAACCAAATTCTAAAACCTTTGCGCTGTCAAGAATCCTGTAAAACGACGCGCTAATTGAAATGGAGTGGTCCAAAAACTAAATTCATCAAGGCGCCCATATCAATTCACGAACTACATCGAGGTCAACGAGGGTTCGTTGAAATTCAAACTAGCCCGCAGTTTGGCCAGACAAATATTTGCATAGACCAAGTTGAGGGAGCGAGCGGATATTGAACCAACGGTGAACTTTGTTTCGATATGTGGAGAACAGTAATAAAACTCGTTTATGTAGCCGTGACATGTTAATGACAGTTTAAAAGGTACATTCATTCCAACTCGACAAATCAACAAGAATAACACATCCTTGATCACTTGAGCTGCTAATAGAAATTATGGCCATCTGATCCTAACCTAGACAGATTCTGTGATATGTTGATCATTTAGCTGATAAACTTAGAAAACTATGATCAAATTTGGACAGAAAGAAAGACACAGAAGGAATACTTGTGCCCATCCCTATAGATTTTTTGTCCTTGATAATTTGCTACAACTCGTCTCTGCGGTAAGGGTCATTAACCGCTATTTGTCCATCGGCTAGCGACCTTGACGCTGATAAACTATGTCTGAGACATTTCTTAATCTCTTTTGAACTAATGTTATTTTGCCACAGAAAACAGTATTTATAGGTTGATTTAAACATCTCTATTTCTAAAATTCCGTGGGGGATTTAAGATATCTGTCGGTATATTTCCGGTTTAACTATTGTCCACACGTCTTTAACTTGGTACCACTGGAAAAAAATCTCGGGAATATAGAAAGTTAAACAGTAGTACATCATTATTATTTATAACGTAACATCACGTCTGTCATCCCCAAGGAGGTAGGTAGAGGAATGTATAGCAGTCCCACGTTTCACCAGTTACGTTTACGTCCCACTATGGAATAGGTGGTGAGCCTATTGCCATACACTCGGTACACATCCAGGCTTCGAGCCAATACTAGTAAAATCTAGATTAGAAAATTTTGTAGTGCCCGACTCACGAATCGAACCTAGGACCTCCCGTTCGGCAGTCGCACTTGAAACCTACACGACCAACGAGGCAGTTATTATCTTTTTTTAGCTTTTCGTATTTCAAAACGTGAAGGTCAAAGGAACAGTCTATCATACTGGACACCTGATGCGTGGTGGACTCCACATGCTAGGATTTAAACGCGTATACTGCGTTCAGCCGGACACCAGGGCCTCTTCCGTTATATTGTAGGGTGTACTAAGGGCAGCGGAGGCTACATTCAGCCGCTATAGTAGACCTTAGAAACCCTTACACCAATTTCGCAATTAATTACGTGTAGGTCTAAGATTACCTGAGTTTCGAGCTCATAGACACTTAGTTACACGAAAATTAAATGACGCAGAAACAAAATAATTAAGAGTAAAACCATAACAAAAAAATATGTATTAATTATAAGTCTAAGTGGTACCCTAAATTTATACAAGTTTAAATTTTTTGGCAATATCACAATTGTTGTCGGTAGATTACTGCTGTTTTAAAGTTTCGAATAATTTTCATCTCAATATTTTGTCCTTTTCTTCTGTGTTACTTCTTTTTTATCTTATTCATGTACCGCATTTTAAATTATCTTAAAAGGCTAATGAAAAAAATTGGATATATATGTATATTTAGGATAAATTACATGTATATTTAGATTCATAGGATAAAATACAGTAAGAACCAAATTTGTATTCTCTATAACCGCACCCGTAGTACTCATTATAACGTGTGCTTTATCCCAAACAAGGCCGTTCAACATCCCAGCGGTTGTTCCAGCTGTAAGTGTGTTGGTTTTATGGCTTATAGCGCGCGCTGTTTACCGAACACACGACTTATAATCACGTAAATAGGCAACGTACATGTACATCCCCAATAAAGAGCTACTTCGGCGTTCGGTTATCAAAATCTGATGTAATTCTATTCTTTTGTTAGTTAAAGGCGCGATAATATTTTGCTCATTTCCTGTCGTATCAAAGAAGGATTGATTGGTCGACTATCCAAGTATAAACAAGTATTAATGTAATTTTTGAAATAAAGAAATAAAAATATTTGGCAAACTCTGCTTCCATAGAAGTTATAATTTCAATCTTCCAAATTTATAGACGTGAGTATAAAAACACTTCAAGGCCTTTGAAAAATTATGATAAGTCATTTGCCTTTTTGCTCCAGGAAATGGCGAGGGTCAATTTCTATTTCTAAACAAATTTAACGCTAAGGGCGCTCGGACGTTCTGTGGGAATACTGCTAACTTTTCAGTTCATTAGAACTTTATTCAGCAAAAAAAATTATACGTCCTCTTGTTTTAACATTACCATAAGTAGCCGTATCTTTTTCCGGTATTTTGGTACCCTTAGAGTATTCACAACCACAACACTGATATGTGGTGTGATGCGGATTTACGTCATGTT
>DWDW01000267.1:0-16181 GCA_018245635.1 Mimoniades versicolor eupheme | reverse complement strand
AAAATTAAAAAGTAACTTCACGCCTTTAATCCCCGAAGAGGTAGGCAGAAGAATGTAGAACATTCCCACGTTTCACCAGTTATTTTTAAGTCCCACGATGAAATAGGTTGTGAGCCTATTGCCATATACCGGGCACTTATCCAGATTCCGAGCACACTACTAGAAAATCTAAATTAAAAAAATTTTAATAGTACTCGACCCGGGAATTGAACCCAGGACCTCCCGTTCGGTAGTCAACGAGGCAGTCATCTAAGCTACAGTCCGGCCTAAATAAATGTTTTTCGGACGAAAGTTATAATTAGTCAATGACACGATTCATTCCCGATAATAACATACTAGCCTAATAATTTATACTAATTTCTTTAATGCAATTTTACGCATAATTATTTATTTAGAAAATTTTAATTAATGTTTAATGTACGTGGTTCGTGTAGGACATTCTAAGGCAACTAAACTAATTACTTCAATAACACGCTGTACTAATAATATTATATATAAATATTGCACGCAAAATATTGTACATAAAAATCTGCTCATAATTCCGGTGTATGGCTATTGATCCATACCCTGTTCAATAGTACACCATATAATATAACTGGAGGATCATGGGAATGTACTAAGTGTAGTACACAGAGGAGGGCCTCAGCAAACCCCTTCGGGAAAATACCGTCATGAATTTTATTAATAATTCCAAATTGACATCGCTTGTTGGCGGCTATACAACAATGCTCTCTAGGTAGAGTGAAGTAGCAGAGCGAGGCGCCCCAGATATGAAGGCGTCGAGTCTACGCGAGATAGGAGGGTAATGGGTATCCGCGCAGCTAGATGAGTTCCACGCTATATGAAGCATTTTCAAACGCTAATTGCACTTTTTCACTTTATTTCAAAACTAATTTTGAGCGCCTTAAATTTTTCGTTAAGCTTACACTTAGCAAATTGGTTTGGTGACAGTTACAGTTAACAGTGAAGTATCAATATTTGCGAGATTATTACAATAACTTATATTAAAATTCCGCCATGATGCTATAAGGACAATCATTGAACAGAAATATCTATTATTTTTACGAAATTAAGCAACAATTATATTACTTAACAGTGTGATATATATACTGTAGATTATATGGTGAAAAGCCTTTGATATAACCAAGCTTATGGCCTCACAGTATCGAGCCGAATGAAAATGGCTCCGTTGAGATGTTTAAAATGTAAATGTTTACTGAACAAATTAATCTCACGTTCACTGGCTTGAAGTAATGAGATTAGTAAATTACCTTTATATATATATCATTTATATGTATATACATGTATTAAATAGTGGAGAATGTATTAAAATACATATTTTTAATATAAAATATAAGCAATAACACCCTATATCCGTTTATTTATTTCTGTTTAGAATAGCCACGTACCACCATAACTAACTGGGTAGTGTTAATACAATATAAGAAAAGTCTTTTATCTTAATTACAATGAAATGATAATATTTCATAAAAAAAGTTACAAATGAATGTGGTTTTAATTTAACTGTATGAACGTATATTTATTGTAGAAACATAAACAGGCAAGCTTCTCATAATATACAAAAATGCTGTCATAATTTTCAAAATTCTTATTCATTGGAAGTACGCAAAAAATATTCATATTATCTTCTTGTATTCGTATCTACACTTATTAATTATATGTAATAGCTTGGGGAAAAAGTTCATTAATAATACTAATTAAATGACACAATAATTTATATTCCTCTAATTTTAACATACTCGTATTGTTTGCCAACGGTTATCAGATGTTTTGTACAAGATACGTTTGTTATTACTATTATTTTAGTATAAGTATTTATAAGTAGTGAGACTCGGCGTTATATTTTTACTCTCCGTCGATTATCAAGTGATTTCCTTTTCCTTTTATAAATACTGACCCACATTAACCCACCCCCGGCCGCCTGCAACAAGATACGTGACACACCCTGCCTACCCCTCGCGCCGTCGATAGAGCCGGCTGAAATATTAGAATTCTCGCACAGGGAGAGATGCGAATCAAATATTGACGATACTCGCAGGAATAATACATATCACGATGTGACGGAGACGAAATTAAATTAAGAAAAATATCCTGCCTCATATTGGACGTCCCCGTGACAGTACTCTTGGTTCTGTGTACTATAAAATATGTACATATTTGCCATGTGGTCACGTAAAGTACTCATGTGTAACATAGTGTATGAGAGAACACCTAAAATTTACTGTATGTGGGTATGGAGCATGTGAAATTTCATGTGTCGGGGAATGCAGGTATGTGGAACGGAACGTAAAATTCAGTATAACTAGAATAGAACATGTAAAATGCAGTTTATCTGGAATGGAACATGTAAATTTTAATGTATTTGGAATAGAACATGTAAAATTTAGTATATCTAGAATGGAACATGTAAAATTTTATATGTCGAGAACGGGAATGGAGCATGTAAAATTTATCATACGTGGAAGGTAGCATGTAAACTTTTGCGTATCTAGAAATACCGCGTAAAATGTAGTATACCTGGAATGCAAAATAGCATGGGACGGTAATACACTCGTAGTATCAGACAAATAAAAAATATATTACGTTAAATATGTTAACTTCAATAAGCTCTTATTACATATTTAATATACAACTCCACGTAATACTCCTGACATTACTTTCCCGACTGTATGAAAAAATTGTAAATTTGCTTCCCTTCCAATAAAAGTAATATATGTAAGTGTATTCATGAACAATCAAATTTGTGAGTAATATATTTTTTCCTTTGCCCGCTTCTTCACATTGTAGTGAGAATTTTTTACAAAATGTAAGCAATTATTCAACAGAACGATATTAGCCGGGCGTCTTATCATTAAATATGAAATACAATTTTACACAAAGGTTTTTTTCTAATTTAAAGAAATTATGAAAATGTTTGGAATTACCTTATGAAAAAATTGTATGTATTATTCTTATTATATCGTCACGGCAAATCTCTTACGGGACAGGCGAAGAGCATAGAGTATGAAAAGTGTCAATTCTTAGGAACCGGATTGCTTTCTCTACATTCACCAGTGTTTATATAAACACTCTGGTGTCGGAGACTTTTGACCCCGCGTCAGACGACATCTGACCTATATTGTTAAGGTAGAAATAAAGCTACCAAATAACCATGTAACATTTATTGAGTGTAATAATATAAATATCTGATCTAAACGTATGTATCTGTCCGCACCCTTAGGTTCATCAAACGCACGTAGCCATATATATAAGTCAGCAATATCAACAACATCATACATAATAGACTATTAGATTACAACGAATATCTTGAAACATCGTCTCGTTATTAAAACTACAACATCGATCGTTAGAAATCTGAAGGCCTTTATTAATATAGCTTAAAACTAATTGACGGACAGAACTTAGAACAAGACGACAAGGAACCCTAAAATATTCACTCAAGGTACTCACTGTAGTTCTGGTAAGAACAATATAACAACATACATAATTATAGTGGCGAAAAGATACATATTTATAAAAAAGTAACATCACTCCTATAATCCCCGAAAAGGTAGGTGGGAGGGTAGAACACTACATTCCAAGCGGCATGTTGTTAGGTTTTGTTATATATTTACAAGGTATATGTATGTATATTAAAAATATATCAGTCAAAGTAGGACACATTTTAGGTTACAATGCAAAACAATTCTTGAAAACGTTATATGAAATTGGTTCAACTTAAAATTAAGTGTTACAAATTCATATACAAAATTTGTATATAATCGACTTTTCAAGTCTCGGGGGCATTAAATGCAAAACAAAGCCGAGCTGGAACATTTACGAGGCATTTACAAACAGTGGCTGAGGTTTTGAATAATAAACGTAATGAAAGAAGTAATATCTCGTGGAATTCTTCAGAGCTTGAAGCCCCTTTATTGAGGTAGCATTCCTCGAATTAGGGCGAACATCAAATGCAAAGATAAAAGTTTTCTTTCTGCACGCGCAACGAGGTCCACTAGCTCAGCTTGCTCATTGAAACCACTAAAACCGACATTATACGGCATAACGCTCACTGAACTTAACAGTGTAAGAGTTTTTCTATTTCTAGAAAAACATCTCTTATGTTATGGATACTGCACTTTTCTGCATTCCACCGATAAATACGATTCTCCCCAGTAACTGCAAGATGTCTAAAACCTACACCACTATGCTGTTCCAGAACAGATTAGCGAAGATTGCGCGTCCCATCACATCTGATATTTTGTACTGAGAATCAATAGATACCGGAAGCACAGAAATCATAGTGAAATAAAAATGACGGAAAAACTTCTGTATTTATCGGTCACCATCACGTTTAACCAGGGTAGGGTCATCATCATATGCATGTTCACGTCAAGTGCTGGATGTAGGCTTCCAAGCGATGTATTTTTTCTCATAGTCCCTAAGATGGGCTAAAGACTACGCAGTTGGAATAGAGGGAATCCGTACAACAACGGAAATAAAATCATTTAGTTGTAATTAAGCAATATTTTAGATGTTTAAGATAAAAATTGCATTCAGTTTACGAAAACAATAAATCGAATATTCTAGAACTATTACATGCACGGCAGTTGTCATTTTTATCGTTTATAATAATATTGCTAATCACCACATAAATCACCATAACATCACTATTTTAAAAATACTGAGGAGCTAAAAATATTGAACGAATTTTACTTTGAAATATACAAGGGATTGCATTATTTACGATACGCCAACTTTAGAATTCCAAGTGCTCTCCAACTAGCCTTTAATCTTTCATTTTAATTAAAAGTCCTTGCATATTTCTCCCAAAGTCCACTTCTTAGTTTTGTTTTTGATGAAACTTCTGAGAAATAATCTTAGCAATGTTGTGTTCAGAAAGTGGAGTGCAATCAAGATTACTGAACTCAACCTGTTAAATACGTAACATAACGCCTGTAATCCCCGAAGAGGTAGGCAGAGGAGTGTAGGCAAAGGAGTACTCTTTCACGTTTCACCTGTTAGGTTTACATCTCACTATGGAATAGGTAGTGAGTCTTTCGCCATATACCGGGCGCATATCCAGACTCCGAGCCATAATCACAAAATTTAAGTTAGACAATTCCTATGATGCCCGACCCAGGGATTTAAACCCAAGATCTCTCAATTAACAGTCGCGCTTGTGACTAACACGACCAACGAGGCAGTCGGTTTCGTTAATGTTGGTCCATTTTTTCCTACCCTTTTATCGTTCCACTTCGGAATGAGAGGGTTATGCCATAGTCTGCCTCACTGGCCACGTGCTGGTTGGCAGCCTCCACATGCTTTTACATGACACATTAAAAAAAAAATTATAAATGGATGTTCACCGCCCATTCCATAATGAAACATACATATACATACGTAACTGCTGAAACGTTCGAGTGTACTTCATTCCTCTGGCTAACACATCGGGGGTTACAGCCGAGATGTTACATGTTTATAAAGTCACTCGAGGTCCCATACAGGGCAGGTAGGGTAGCATCGAATTCCTGATATCTCTATGCTTACAGACCAAACGCCCCTCTTCGACCAACATCACTCCAAAGTTTTACGTCGCATATGAAAAAACAACCATTCCTAAACGTAACCCACATTAACTTACATGTGACTCCTTATTGTCCGCATGATTCCTTTTAACGTACTATAGTAATAGTAAGTATAATGTAACGGTGTTAGTATATCGGTATGGGGCATATCAACAGTAAATTTGCCTCGTAAATATTATCGTCGTCGTGGTAGTGACGCGCAGTACGCGCGGACTAACGCAGCGCCGACCACTTTACTCAACTCGTTGGCAATATGCGCTCAATTAACGATGTACGACCACTCATGCGAATTAATCGGTGGGGGTTTAACGGGGTTTTTAGTATATTCAATGTGTGAGCTCAGTTGAAATTTCAGTTTTGCATTATGTTGTACTGTCATTAGTGTATTAGTTAACGATCTGCTGAGCTGAAGTTGTAGGTTCGATTCTCGTCTAGGTCAAACAATTAAGTATGTCACACAATTTATGTGATTGTTTATCCTGAATTCGAGTGTACTAACATGAGTATTTTTTAAAGATCATTGATGGGGGTCACACACAATAATTATATAAATAAATAGCAGCAGCAGTCAGTACCAAGCGTCCGTATTGAATTTACGCAATGCCTCTTCATTTACACCCCCCCCCCCTCCACCCTTCGTCCCCCTGTACCCCCTAACTCACATGTTACGCGTGCTCTATTAGCGGCGACTGATCACGAGTCATTATCCCGATGCTGGTAGCAGACTTTTCAGTTTCACGATAGGATATTTTAACATGTGCGTAATGTAAAGCTACAGGATTAATGTATCGTAACACAAAATGTAATTGTCGGTGTAATAAGTTTGATGAAACATAATAATAAATCAGTTTTATTTGTTTGTAAAAATCCTATAAATTGAATTGTAAATGAAAAGTTGTAATTGCTTTATTCAGAAAAAAAACTCGACATTCGCTTCTGTTGTAAAAATCGATGAAATTTCTCAGTATTGCGAGCGTGCAATTTTGAGAAATTTCATGTATAATATATACAAAGTACGGAAATGAAAACATAATTTCAAATGGATCTAAGATAAAACGGTTACCGTTGAATAAATCTTAATACTTACATGTTACATGAAACTAATTCTGTTTTACAACATCTAATATTAGAAGATGTACTCAAAAAACTACTATTTTCAACAATAACACTGATAATACACATGCAAACAGATTTGTATGTAAAGTAAAATATTTTGACTTTTTCCCACCCCTTTTTATCGCTTCGCTGTTGCAATAAGAGTATCCTCGCATAATGAGGGGTTAAGGCTGTAGTATTTTATTATTTACACTTTTTTATACTTATATAACACATTAAACTAAGAGCGTACTAATGCATAAATGATATTTCCTTTCAGTTATTCCTGTCTGATGGAGATGACCGCGCTGGCCTAGTGTGAGCCAAAGGCTTTATACGCTTCAGACAGTGTTATAGAGAACTCTAAGGCACGCAGACTTCTTCAGGGTATTTAACTTCACTTTTGCAGCAAGTGATCATCATCATCACCAGCTTAAGTCTACTGCTGTACATGAACCTTCCCTGTAGGGTTTTTACCCATAATTCATACCAGGAGCCATAATTAACGATAACGAACAAACACACAGTAATGTATATACTGTACATATACTGTATATATACAGTATATATACTGTATATATACAGTGTATATACAGTATATATACAGTATATATACAGTATATGTACAGTATATATACAATAGTAATGTATTTATATGATATACATATACGGTTGATAGGATCGAAATAGTGGCATATTTATATACGCGTAATAAAATTCATTAAACATGCAAATCATATTTTGTAACCCGCAACACCGAATTTCACAAAAGCCAAGTCCAATTCTCACAGTACGACCTATTTTAGGTACTGCGTGTATAAATATAATTCTGGTATCTTACTCATTGTTTACATTCAAATATCACGATATAATTTCAGTTATTTTTACAATGTTGCGTTTGACCGGCTCTGTTTTTGTTAGCTACGAACAGCCGTAAGTTATACGATACGGCCTTATCATGAGCGACATCAAAACTAATATGTATATATAACACGGTGTAAATTGTATTTTCGGATTTTATTTGTTCACGGCACACAAAGAAATTTTTCGTGGTAAAAATTGTGGACCTAATTTCCTTACTTCAATGTTTAGAAAATATGAATATACATCTCATGCGTATGTTTTTTTTCCACAGATGTGAAAATAGTTTTGGATCCAACAATGAAATGTATGTTACATGTACTTTTTTTTTTCATAATATGTTTTATATACATCAACATAATTTTCTGTCTATACCGTATATAAAATTCATAATTGTGTTCTATTAATAATAATGAAAAATCGTTAATTTATACTGTAGATTCCCTCTTATTAAGTCTACAGGCGTCGTTACATGTCACAATGTTTTAAAATCCATTCATAATGTTACATTGAATACTTTCAATATCCAGGTTTATTTAAATTAGCGACACATCACGCGTATAGCCTTGTGCGTGTATATTTTTAATATTCTAAAACATATGAACAAAACATGCAAAATTTCATCGCTCCCTTGTTAATGAGAGTTTATTTCGAGCTTGTTTACTGCGCAGTAATTAATGACGGCTATTTAGCTGGAATTATATAGCTTTATGTAGCAACCATTTAAGCTCCGATCAAACAGAGGATTGTATTCGCGGAGCACTGGCGGTTGCGAACTGTTTATACAGTCCTGTTTAATTAGATTTTTGTTGTGTTATAGAATTAGCGAATCGGATAACAGTGCGCCTAGTTACAAGCACTTACCCCAACTGACAGACAGTTGAATCCAATTTCAAATATCTCTCAACTTGCAATAAAAACAATTCACACCTGAAGAACAACTTAAGATGCCTTACATCTAGTGTAATCAAATGAAACATTTATCACAAGACAAGTACTACATTCGTAACATCGTCATAAGTATCAAACTCATTATTATTCCTTGGTCAGGTCTTTTCTCAAAGTTAGAAGGGTTAAGGCTGTATCTACCGCACTGGCCGACTGCAGATTTAGAAGATTTCACGCGTCCTAACACACATATGAAAACCTCTAAAACATATGAGTTTTCTTAGTGTGATTCCTTCACCCTTACTGCATATTATATCCAATAATAGATTATTCTAACATGTTTAATACTTTTTCAAATCGACGTGTAGACTGCTAAGATACGAAAGCACCAATAAATGTCCAAACTTACATGGATATATCTTCTTTTTTCCAATATCAGTTAATAAAGAATAAGACATTCCACGCACTCGTCAGTTCCGATGTCAAAGGTAGACTTCATACGCCCATTGTGACCACCAATTCCTTAGCTACTGTGAGTACTTTAACAAGTGTATCAGAATCATTAACGAGTATTATCATTAGCTTGTTATTTCAATCTTATAATTACACGGTGCTGAACAGGTGTAAATATCCACTCATCAAATAGTTTCAAGGAATGTTCAGGGGCCACTAATTCTGAGAACATCGTGATAATGTACATGTTTCATAGCAGTCGATTTGTTGATGTACGAATAAAGTACGTTACAATACCTAAATATTATTGTCCTCGACACGTCCCTTACATGGTAGGCACAGGGTGCCGAATGCCAAACATCTCTATCCTCAGAGACCTATTATTATTATGATTATTGTAAATTTTATATTATCTTCTTTCATTTCTTCTACGAAAAAAAATACCTATTGTAATTATAATATAAAAATAAGCAACGCTAACCGCTCTCTGCTCTGCTTTGTCATTAAATCTGACTGAATTTAAAATATTTCTTAATAAAACCATAATGTAAAAATGCCGATGTTGCATACATTACTACAGACCTACGATAGGTTTTAAAGGGCGACCAAGATTGACATTTTTTTTTATTTTAAAATTTTATTCATGGTGAGATCCACACGTACATATTTCTTGGAATTTTCTAGGCTAAAGAACTTGTAAACCTTAAACCATAGCGTACTCTATGAAACTATTCCAGTATTATTATTGATGTCCAGTGTGTCGAATCTCGCTGATCCAATATCCGTGAGACAGGTCAAAAAATGTTGTAAAGAACTCAATATACATTTTCCTAAACTATCTCTGAATATTCTTGTACAAAGCTTACGCTTAGATACTCTGAGCAATTACTTGAAGTTAATTAGAAGAGTAATATTACACAAAATAATTTTGTTTCAGGTTGTATAGATAACAGACGAAATATTTGATTTACATTAATTAAATATTTGAAGATTTATGTATACACAGGTTCGTAGGTATATTGTAACTATGAACCTTCTCATTTTAAAAAGTATCACGAACTCCATCTTTCACGAAAGTATTTGTTCCAATCATCACATCTACAAATCACCCAAAAAAGGCCGAAAATTGTATTCAGTTATAAATCTAAGATTAATAGCGAATATATAACTCCTCAGCAATTCAACGATGAATGTTCGCTACTTGGTATGGGCGTGACAAAAACAATAGAGAAAATTTAATTTCCTGAAAACCTCTGTGAAATATTATTTTAATCCGGCGCCGCTGAATATTCAATGGGCGCCATATTTTATTCGGGTGTTTTTACGTGATATAATACGATTGGAACGCGACCGGATATTTTTTTAATCTACTTCCAGAGTCTTGTCTTATTTCATTACGCCTCGGTGCTGCTTTGTTCGTATCGCGCTGGCAACCCTGGCGCGGCGGAGTGCACGCAGCCCTATAACGAGATGGCAGGCCGCGAAACGATCTGTGAAGCAAAGTATCGCTGGGCGAGGAATTCTCGTGAATGACTCACCACTACTAGGAAACAAATATTAGCGTGGGGCAACTACATTTTTATACCAGATGGAATAAGTTAAAAATACACATATACGTACGTATATCGTAGCGCTGGTGTATAAGTTAATATTCATGAAAGCACACCCCAAAATCAACTTATTGGTAAACGATACAAATTATACGCGCCCGATATATTATTCCCACTTGATAATATCAGGAAGTTCAGTGGGCATTGGTGGTGCTTAAAATAAATAGGTTACGTGGTATCATTCGCAAACCGTTCATCTTATTATACGCGAATCATTTATGTTAATCTCGTTGATGTTTTACCGTGAATGTATGCTATTCATTGATATTGTTGGCCATTGATTGCATTATCCGTGAAACGTCATCTGGAACTCTCGTGAAAATTAATTACGGGAATGACTGCAGTTCTTTTTCGATGTTAATTGCGCCGCAAGAATTGAAATTCACAATATTATGATGCAATTTCGAATTGATCGACGAGTTTTTATTTTTGCTTTTGCAAATTGAACGCGGACATTCACGCCGTCATGTACATCTGTTCGCGGACGGGTTGCCTCAAGACGATCTTAAAATGTCAATCTTGCAACCGCAATCCTATTTATTAAACAGTAACGTAATAAAAGTGTTTTGCTTTACTTTAAATAATGAAGTAAAAAAAATTGTTAATATCGCTGTATTAGTGATATGACAACCTATTGGTGCTGTCCTACTTTCATGTTTCTATTGTGTTATTTTTCTCTATATGTTATGAAATAAAGTGTATTTTATTTTATTATTTTGTAGCATAAACAGCTGTATTTTATTTATATTACAACTGGGGAAATTACATATAAACAAATGTACTTACGAGTACACTCGAAACGAATCAAAATATGTTGGATATACCCGCTAAAATTACATTTTCCATTTATTTATACAATTTCATATTGCAATTCCAATATGGTCTCGAATTGATTGTACAATTGGTAACATACGACTACTTGCAACAGTAGTCGATGTCTGCTAAGACTATTAAATGCAATTCGTTGAAATTATTATTTAATTGTTCTTGTCAACTTTACAATTAGTGACATTTTTACAATACAATAGTTGTATGTCTATTATCGTAAATAAGTTAAAAAATTAACTAATTAAAGAGTTTGTACTATTGAAATCAAGAGCTTAAAGTAATTATGTGTAACCTAACGAAGAATAGACGTGCGTAACGGCGTAAAAGTACGCTTACATTTCCTATATCTTATAATATACCTACCTCTTATAATATCCCTACCTATTATAATATCACTTTCTATTATAATATTCCTACCTATTATAATATCCCTATCTATTATAATATCCCTACTTCTTATAATATACCTCTAATAATATGCATACAGTTAGCATTTACACTAGCATGATATTTTCACGGCAGTTACTTACAGTGTGAGCTAGACATATAAAGAATCTTCACAAATCTATGTAACAATATAATGTCGCACGCAGAGGTTAACTGATCCATTTGAACACAATAAACTCCCCTTATTGCATTTCAGAGACACATGCCCCAGAAAAAAAAGCAGGACGTGTGGTAAATGCTAAGCGAACGCCAATCATAAATGGCCTCCGCGACCTTGAAACCCCCAGAGGTGTGAGTAGGGAGGGGAGAAGTTGTAACTACAGCCGAGGATTTTTATACAACGACATTTGTATTGAAAACAACAACACATTTTTTAGCGTAAGCCTCCTTCGCCATTCGTTTTAGGCGGCGAAAACAGGTACGCATTTTGATGGACGAAAGCTTTCATGTTACTCGCGCTGAAATTCTTAACATTGTGCGCTGATAATATTTATGATACACATCTTCGTACCATTGCACGAGTCCTTGAGTGTGATTATATGAAAAGTTTCATAAGTAGGAATTCTTTTCAAATGCATTTTGTTGATGTAAAGTGAAAAACACTGGTATTATCTACGTGTATTTATTACACTTACCAGATTTGTCCGCACCTAGAATAGCTTCGTTGGATAAGCAAACTGTAAATGGATTAGTGTAAGCGAAACATCACGCCTGTAAGCCCGAGAGGTAAGCAGAGGATTAGTATATTCCCAGGTTTGTGGGAACTGTGGAATATGGGGTGAGCCAATCGTCGCAGACCGGGCAAAAATCTAGACTTCTAGCCACGATTAGAAATTTCAAAATTTCAACTAGAAATCGAATTGAGGTAGTGAGTTGTAGTGAGACGTGCACATAGCCGGTGAGACGTGAGCGTATATTACATTTCTCCACCTACCTCTTCGGAAATTACAAGCGAGATGTTACGCACATTGAAATACGATAATCAGAAAATCTTCGCTTATAGGAAACAGCATAAAATGTACACTTCTTATATTTAATTCCAGTCATAATTATCAACAATTTTATCTTTGATTATGTCGTCGCGATTTAGCGGTATGATGTAAAGAAAGGAGTTTCGGGTCCCTTGACTTTAAATGTCCTTTGGCATTTTATGGATCACTATAAAATTTTGTGGTATATTTTTTATATCTAACACAATATCGGTCAGTTTATTTCAAAATTTCCTTTATTGATTCACTTTTCATCCCGGTCGTAACGGACTTTACTGCCCGTAAAAGAGTCCCTCTTTTATTTAATTCCAAGAGAGAAATGATAAACAAAACGGCATTTGTTTGCGAAACACACTCGTGCTATAAAAAAGCGATGAATAGAAAAAAAAAGAGAAGCAATGCGTAAACGGAACGCGCTGCCAAATGAAAGATTTTCACGCATTTCCTCCAACATGGGGGAGTATGAAAAAAGGGGCCCCCGAAATGCGTCAACACATCCCGGATTTATGCCCGGAGATTATCGACGCAATAAGTCGGTCGCGGGCCTTTGGAAAAAAGTTAAATCAAAAACGTGAGGCGACAAACAAGAGGACGGCGCGCGGAGCGGAGCGGAAAGTGGGTGTGGGTGTACCACGAGTTGTGGTCGCAAGGGATGCTTCCCAATTTTGTCGTATTACTGAATTAATTTGGATATTATTCGGTAAAATAAAAAATCCAACTCGTTAAAAGGAGCATAATGAAGCTTCGCTATCAGGTATTTTTATGACCTCAAGAAAACTGCTGGAGGTAGCTGGATACCGATCAGGATCCAACAGTGGAGTTCTAAGGGCTGATGGATCAATGATTGAACATGAATATTATGATTTGGCCATAACAAGCCACAAGCAATGCTACATTTATTATTTCAAATTCAAAAATTCAAATTCAAATATCATTTATTCAAAATTGGTTGATTACAACACTTTTTGTACGAAATAGTTTTTGTTTTTAGAAAATAGTCCAAGCAGCTTAAATAAGAAATATGAAAACGTGTGTTTAAGCGTTTATTACTGTAATAGAATAACTACAGTATTAAGAAATGTATAATAAAAAATCGAAAGTTTAAACATGAAATTACCACTCTGACTAAAATGAATTGCTGACGTTAACGAAACGAGAGGTAAAAACCGCAGCGTCGGCGTTAGTTTGGGAGCGACCGAGTAATTAGGACACCGTTTTTAATAAATTTAAGCGAGAAGCATTTTTATCAGCTTAAAATTCACTTCGTTTTTAAAAAGCTTACAAATCTCTCAAGTTACACTCATTTTTCTCACAAAACAGTTCGTGTATGCGTGTTCTGAAAGAAATAAAGCACATGTTTAAAAGTATTTCAATTTTATTTCATACTTAGTTACGAGTGCTACATTCACTTTTGACCTCGAGGATTCCGCATATCTGGACTCAGTAGGGGATTTGTGTTCTATTAAAATAGGTGTTGTCTGTCTATTAATTGTTGTATTATCACGCCAAGTTTCTTACGGGGTAGGTAAACAGCACCAATTGCCATCTTTCCTTATAGATCTGACCCCTTCATTCGCCGGTTCAATTGAAATTGAATTATTCTATAAGGTTCAATTACACTATTTTCTTTCTATGAACAACTACGAGTAAATAGTGTCATAAATAGTGTACGCCAAAAGTGTCAGCTAAACAATTTATAGTGACTGCAGCATTCATGAAAGTAGTGCGAATCTGAAATGATATAATTTTCTTCATACTTTCGTTAATAAAAACATTATCAAAATAGTATTTTCTAGTTTATCACCAAATAATAATTTGTGAACCATTAAACCATTTAAAATGTAAACAAACTACTTGAAACCTGTTCAAGAAAAAATTACTTTATTTTAAATATTAAATTCTTTACAAAAAAAACAACTGTACGGCATGTGAATTCTTTTCCTATCAAAAATTAACTACAGCCTACACGTGCTACGCGTAGCGCATCTACGAATGTGTATTTGCTACGAAAGCCCATGTAACTACAAAAGTACTAGCCAATTCGTTTATATGTTATTATTTTAACAAAGTTCAAATACAGCCTACGCGTGCTACGTGTAGCGCATCTACGAATATACACTTGCTACGAGAACCCATGAAAATGCTACAGCAATGTTTGCCAATTATATACAAGATATTCTTTTAATCGCAAAATATTTTACCATCGTGGTTACTTGTGTCCGGATTTCCCCAAACTTATTATGTGAGCTGGGGAAAAAAGTGTCCGCGCTAGGATTTATGGCCGCCGCAGCGTGCGAGGCGCCAAGCGACCGGCCCAGAGGTCGCGGGGCGGCTCTTGCTCTTGCATACCTAATAAAATAATACTCCACACTCCACACACAGTTTTTTTATTGTCGCACATTTGTCACTAAGTGCTTTTTAGAACGAATGCCGAAGAGGGTGTATCTTTATATCGTATAGAATGACGAATTGATAGGTGGATCACCTTGTGAGGTCCGTGAATGGGTCTCGAAATTGTAGTACCAGTGGAATAATGGTTTTTTAATATAGATACTGAATGACTCTTGTATAATTTGCTTGTTTAGATACCGATGCCTTACTGATATTCAAATGGAAATAAATATAAAAAATGCTACTATTTTCTTATGTACATCAAACATTCCACTGTATAATTAAAGAACCTGACTTCTCATTTTGTATTCTTTTTCACATGCTCGTTTATAATTATCAAACCGGTTTCAATATTAAATACTATGAGTCGATTCAATGGTCTGAGTGTAAGAAAATACTTCACTATATCCACTTTTAATAATTTATTTTCTATACACACATATATTGGTACATTGATATGTTTGTGTGTTTATGTATGCATGTTTATTTCTTAGTTTTTTTGCATTTTTTGTTTCTGCCCCTATTAAGCTATCGACAGTGTGGCGTTAAAAACAAGTACATTTTATTCTTTATGATACCTAGAAGAAGTGCATAAATTTTATTCTGCCAGGGTGTGGGCTGACTTCAGCAACTCAAGTTAACCGACATTGGATGACGGTTTTCGTTACTTCTCATTCTTTTCACTTACCCGTTGTATCTCACAAATTAAAAAATCACATCTGAACAACACCGGAAGTGTGGACGCACGCACGAAGGCGATATTACAAGGAAGAAGAAGAACAAGGAAGAGGAAGAAGGTGCAATAATGCCAACACGGAGTTAGACCCTTAGAACATCGTATAAGTGCATACATACATATGTATGTATATGCGTACTGGGACGTTATGTATGCAATATGAGTATAATTTACATTACATGGTTACATACAAGTGTAATATGCAATTTACATTGTGTAATTTTTTTGCGCAATGCGTAATATTTTTGCGTAATGCGTAATCTTTTTGCGTAATTCATAATCTGTTTAGTAAGGT
>DWDW01000266.1:0-16198 GCA_018245635.1 Mimoniades versicolor eupheme | reverse complement strand
GCTCGACCCGGGAATCGAACCCAGGACCTCCCGTTCGTCAGTCGCACTTGCAACCAACTCGACCAACGAGGCAGTCAATTAATTTAACTCACATTGTGTATTACCGTGTATTAGACACAATGTTTAAATATCTATACGCAACACACGGACGGCATTGCCTACAACTGCACGCCAGATGCAAAATTGCAGTTTTAATTCAGTTAATACGGTTGACAGTTACATACATGCAGCAAAATCCAATCAAAGATCGAGTTTCTTCAAACATTGATGTCAGTTTTTTTAAATTTCGAATGAACAATATATCAGAAAAGTGAAACGTGGGAGTGTACTACACACCCCTGGCGTGGTGCTACTTTTACGTTTTACGTTCACACATCCGACTTCCTCCGTTGTAGACTAACGATAGCCGAGAGCCCGACGTCCAGCGGTCTGAAGAGCGACGTCAGCATCAGCTACGTGGAGACGCGCGACGGCGGCGCCTACGAGTGTCGCGCGAGCAACCCCTACGGGGTCGCCGCCTTCACTATCTACGTCAACATACTGGGTAAGTCCAACTGATATGATACTCGAAAGTATACAGTATTCATTAACATATTGCCCTCAACAGATCTATTCCACCACTCCCGATAGGTATTTGTTTGATACATAGATACAGAGAGTAGGCGGGCTATAAGCGCGTATGTAAGGGAACATATCACATTGATAGAAGGAGAAAGAACATGCATTTGGTATACGTAGTGTATGTGGTGACGTGCGAATTTGCTGGCGGGTACAATAATAGATAAAAAGAAATTAGTATTGAAATTATTTTGCTTCTCACTCTATCCACGACACGACTTTTGCTAGGTTCGTCTATTCTATGTATATGATACCTCTATGGCAAAAAGTCACTGCGAGCGACCTCCGCTAATTATGAATAGTTGGAACCGACAGTAATCGCCTATAGACTAAAATTATAGTAATTATGAAATCACAATCTAAAAATGATTTTATCGCAACAAACAATATTAATAAAAATAAAAACGCTTAAAACATACCACATAAATCAAGTTTCCAACGTAAGCGACAGTATAATCGAAGCTTTACGTATGAATAATCTAACATAATTAGCACACGTATCCATGCATGCGTATTCGGTGGGGCGCAGAGCCGCCCGTGGCGCCGCCGGACGTGCAGGTGGACGCGGTGGCGGCGCGCGGCGCCAAGCTGTCGTGGCGGGCGGCGCCGCGCGCGCACGACCGCTACTACCGCGTGCAGTACGCCGCCAACGACTACGCGCCGTGGGACGCCGCGCGCAGCGTCAACGTCACCAGGTGCCCGGCGACGTCGCCAGCTGCGGGCTTATGTCGTTATGCTCGATTATTCAGTGTCACTGTGACCAGCTGCAGGATATATTATATAACAATACGAATGCAATGGAGTGGGAAAAATATTATTATTTTTATATCATCACGCTAATTTTTTTAAATGATAGGCAGAGACCCCGAAGTACCAAATATCTGTATCCTTGCTGCAGACCTGCTATGCTTCTTCGACATTCTTCACTCTCGTAAAAAATACGTATAAAAGTCTCCAAGTTGCATCTTAAATCGTAATCGAAATAGGCTCGAAGAGAAGTTATGAAAACCAGACGGCTAATAAATTACATAATATACATACCTATATGCATCAGTATATTATGTACTTACCACATATCTACATATACCATTTAACACTCAAAAACGAATATTATTTGTGCTCATCACCAAATATTTTTCCTGGATGAGAATTGAACGCACAACCCCTGGATTAACAGTCAAGTTTACTAACCGCTGGACCAGAAGAGTTTTGATTGTTAATATTGGTTCTTGATCTAGTAACTGCTTTCCTTCGTTTCATCTTAGGTATTGAATACGGTGCTATTTATTAATGTATCCTACACTGTTGCAGACAAGAGGACGACATACGCCAGGTGATCGAGCTGCGGGACCTGCAGCCCGCCGTCGAGTACCGCGTCCGCGTCGCCGCCGGGAACCAAGTGGACCTCAGCCCCTACACGCAGCCCGTACATTTCACCACTCTACAAGAGGGTAAGCAAATACACTGCTATACATTTCTCGTATTTTGTTTCATCACCAATCGATCTCCACCCACAGCTGGAAGACCTGGAAGGTCTGGAAGAGCTGGATAAACTGGAAGAGCTAGAAAGTCACTCTATTAGTTCGCTACTGAACTCATTCCTCAGCTCTTCGCTCATAGTTTAAGTTTCCAAAGTTTAACTCTTCAGCTGCTTAGTATACCTACCATTCTTCTATACTATTCCTTTAGATATTTTTGTTAAAAATCTTTAGAACATTTTAACTATTATTATATTGTACTATATTTCTGTCCAATCTCTTTTCAGCGCCCTCATCAAGCCCTCTCGGCGTTCAAGTGCAGCAGACGGACATCCCGGGCGAATTGTTCGTGACATGGATCCCACCGCCCAGGGAAACCCACAATGGCCCTCTACAAGGATACCACGTCAAGGCCGCCCCCAGGATAAGCGGGGAATCGGGTACAGTGAAACACTTTTGCTTCACGCATTATTCAATTTAAAGGCTTTTTAAAACGTCACCGGTCATATTTCTATCATCAGGCCCAAATGACACACAAACGAAAATGGTAAAGGTGTCGTCCAGGCAAGGGAAACAGCAGACCACGCTGAGTGGACTGTTGAAAAACACGAGGTAAGTACATCAATACTTATGTAAGAGGGCCTGGGCATATCCTGCGTCGGGTACTTTTGGATTTCTCCAACTTAAATTTTTTAGTTGAAATGTGTGGTGAAAAGTGTGGAACACACGCCTCTATGGCCATTGCATTTCACAGGTACGCAGTGTCAATAAGCGCGTTCAACTCTGCCGGCAACGGGCCCTTCTCCTTGCCCGTGTATCAGACGACGAGAGAGGGAGGTATGATCTGGACGTATTATGACTATAGGGTAGGGTATTGTTTTTAGCCTAGTTTAGGGTAGCACAATAGCACATATCATTTAGTCTTCTAAGGCTCTTTTAGTATTTTCGGCGCATACACGTTTTTTTGTCCAATTATATTATTATGTACTTCATTAAATTTCACGCTCCGCTCCCCGCCTACGCCGTGAGTGAGTGCGGTACTGATAAAGTGTGTAACGAGCGGTGCGGGCGCAGCGCCGGAGCAGGCGCCGGGCGGCGTGGAGTGCCGCGGCGCGTCGCCCACGGCGCTGCGCGTGGCGTGGCGGCCGGCGCGCGGCGCGGCGCCGCTCGGCTACACCGTGCTCTACGGCACGGACGGTAACGGCGCCCCGGATATACTGCGTAATGTCGCGTGACGTCACGTCTGCGTACGCACCCGCGTCTCCCCCGTCACGGTCACCTCCCGCCGTGGACTAGATGTTAAACCTACTAGTAATTCCAGTTCCATAAGTCCAATAGTACCCGACCCGCTCAACAGTCGCCCTCGTATTAACTAAAACATCGAGATAGTTGATAGTAATAATGTTCGGAAACCTCACATACAGCCTTTTTATCCTAAAATAGGCAGAATTTCTGCTATAGTAACCAATAAGTATAAATAAATATGTAATTATATATGTAGGTACAACAGGACTTCATAAAATAACACTTGTAACATGACAGCAATCGTTCTCGTTATTAACATTCACTCTAATTACATACAAATACATATTTATTAACGTGATGTAAAACGATTCGTCGCACACGTGGTGCGCGACGTTTGCCCTTCAATGTTTACATTCAAGATGGCCGCCTCGCTACCGACAATACGACGACCCACTACGGTGACTTCAATCTCTCGTCACAATTCACATTGAATTTGTTAACGAACTGACATATTATGTATTAATTCGTGTCGGTTGCAAGTGCGAGTGTGGATCGAGATATCCTAGATTCAAATCCCTGGTCGAGCACTATTGGATTTTTCTTAGATTTTCTAGTAAGGGCTTGGAGTCTGGCTGTATACCCGATGTATGGCAATAAGCATACCACCTGTTCCATAGTGGGAAGTAACCGTTACTGGTGGGACGTAGTAGTATACTAGGAGGGGCCTCTGCCTACCTCTTAGATGATACTAGGCGTGACGTTACGTTTCTTTTACGTAATATATGTATATGTATATGTCTTATATATTTGTGCTTGCATGTTTTCCAGATGGACCGTGGGTCAACGTCACCTCTCCGCACACGGAACATTACATCCAAGGTCTATTGAAGTACACGAACTACACCATCAAAGTGGCCGGCTTCTCTAACTACGGAGTTGGCCCATTCTCCTATCCGATTGTTTGCACAACTTTAGAAGACGGTGAGTCTGTTTGATTGTGATGTTTAGAGCGATGACCAACGATGCCTCAGATTCTGTTAAAAATCTCGTAACAGCTTTTTTGCGTACCGTACCACCAATCCGCTGTGACGTCATTACGCAGGTGTCAACTCGACGCGCGAATTAATTGTCTGGTAATCTATTTATATTCTGCTAGAAATGAACAGCGGAGTCCTGCGAAATATCGTCACAGGCGCTCAGGATACCTCCCAAACGTCTAATATGATACGTGGCTTGCAGTGCCCGGCCCTCCGCCCGCCATCAAGCTGCTGGTGTCCTCGCCCACGTCGCTGCTGGTCAGCTGGAAGAGGCCGGACGAGCCCAACGGCGAGATCACACATTACACCGTTTACGTCAAGCCGGTAGCGAGGTAGACTTTGTTATGTGGTCTGTGATTAGAAACGTTACCTCACACTAATTTCCGAAGAGGTAGGCAAAGGACGTACACTCCCACGTTTCACCAATTATGTTAGGTGGTGAAACATTTCCATAAAAATGTACGCCAGTTTTAAACAGTTTAAGGGTAACTTTTAAAAGGTACCCGATATCCTGGGAGAGATACTGAGTTATGTGGGAATTATAAAGCACTAAAACCCTATCGGTGACCTTCTTTTGCGGTAGTAGACTGCGGGATCTCTAACGAAACGCATCGGTGGCCTCCTAGCGCGGCGCCCTTGCGGGCTCTACTGCCGGGAGAGGCAATCATGCCGTCGTCCTTCCCGGGAACGTCGACTGTGCGGTTCGAGCACCCACTGTCGCCTCTTAGAGGCAGGAGATACCGTAGCCCATATTCTGGTCCAGAGCTACAGGGCCAGTGCTCCCGAGAGCCGCCAGTACCCGTAGGTCCCACGTGCCGTGTCGGCCGCAGCCCGGGCGCGCCGCACGCGCACCGCGTGGAGGCGGCGCGCGCGCCCACGCTGCCGCTGGCGGCGCTGCGGCCCGGCGCCTACGAGGCGTTCGTGCGCGCGCACTCGCGCGCCGGCGAGGGCGCGCCCAGCCGCCGCGCGCACGCCGAGCTGTCCGCCAAGGGTGAGCCGGCGCCCGCGCGCAGCCTCCGCGTACACGGCGCGACAATTCTATACCTTTAAATAAACGTTTCGTTTTACTCTCACTTTTTTTGTTACCATTTTTTACGTCGATGAGCGGAATATTCTAGCATATATAATTATTTCCCTTCCTAAAAGATTGATTCAACCGTGTATTATTGGTGTGTAATTTTTTGGAAGCAATAAATATTCTATTTTATTCTATAGATCTGCCTTATTCAGTCGCACTACACTCGATACTATGTTTTGAAGTCCACTGGGTACTGAATATATGTATATCCTCTAGTCGACGCCACTCTATGAGCTCCTACGATATTTGAATCCAGATGCATCCGGCTGTTTTCTTCAGACCGTTCAACCACCCGGTAGGAGTGTTTCCTACATCTCATTTACCAATTTTTTGCAACCTCACAGTAATTCCAGAGGTCACATGTCACAAGCACTAACAGATTTCAAATTCATGCCAGCCTTAAAAATGTGCCATCTTCCAAACTCCTTAAATTAACAGAAAAGATAACTTTCGATATAAAATGAAACATCCTATTCTTAGTATAAATTCCCTCTCTTGTGCTTCCCCCCCCCCAGTGGTAGCGGGGGTTGCGTCGCTCGGCGGGCCGGTGTCCGTGGGCGTGGGCAGCTCGCTGCTGCTGGCGTGCCAGTGCGTGGGCTCGCCGCCGCCGCGCACCGTGTGGTACCACAAGCACAACATCATCACACACCACCCCAGGTTCACCAGGAACCATGACGACAGCCTCCTTATAAACAGTAAGCTTTTACGAAAAATTATTAGAAAATACCTAAAAGTTCTTAATGATGTTTGGATAGAAGTCAACTTTATAATTGCATGCCGAGAAGTAAAATAAAACGCAATCTTTACGAAACAATTGATTTCCTAATTTTCAGATATAGACCAGTCTCTCAGCGGTAATTACACGTGCCTGGCGAAGAACCTGTACGGTTCGGACTCCGTGTCGTACGAGGTGTCCGTTCTGCCGACGCCCGAGCCGCCGACCATGCGAGTGACGTCACACAAGAACGCTCTACACGTGCAATGGGACGTTCCAAGAAAGATTGCCGGAACATCGCAGAAAATAAGTAAGTGCATAAAATTCCTCTTATTCGTGTATTTTTGTTAATCCACATAATATCTTGTAATTTTAACACAAACTTGTAACACAAAATTCAACTAATATGAGGGTAGGTAAATATAATTTTCCTATATTATAGCCTACAATCTGTCCTGGAAAGAAGTAAACGGCTCCTGGCAGGACTCCTGGACGAACAAGGAGACGTCCCTGCAGGGGGTGCAGGAGTACACCATCCAGGGGTTGAAATGCGGCACCAAGTACTCGCTGCGTATGACGGCGTCTAGCAGCGTGGGCTCCTCGCCGCCGGCCTACATCGACGCCGCCACGCTGGGGGGAGGTGAGGCTCCTGGATTTGTTATCATAGCTGAGGGCTAATATTACTGGAAGTTTAAGATTCCTGGAGGTTAAGATTTAAAATACTGTAACGATGAGGGAAGACATTGTGTGACCAAACTTCACAGTGAGGAAAGACATCGTGAGGAAATCTGTACACCTTAGAGTTCATAAATGTTCTTTTAGGTGTGAACTCTGCCAACCCGCACTTGGCTATTGGCCAGCGTAGCAGACTATGATCTTAACATTGTCATTCTGAGAGGACACTCACCCTATATTTCACAGAGAGACGTAAATGTAATTGGTGAAACGAGGTGGCTTGCTATACTCCTCTGCCTACCTCTTCGGGCATTACATGTGTGATGTTACGTTGTTTTAAATATGTCTCTATCGAGTAATGAGTTTATGTTTGTCAAAAATCGTTTCAAAAGTAAGACAAATTTTTATCACCTTATCTTCTTAATGTTGGACTCAATTTGTTTCTTAGTATGAATAGGCTTATTAGGCTGTTGTCTGCTGCTCTGGCTAAGTAGAGGTTGGGGGAATTTATTCGTCTGATCTTTAAATACTATTTTTCTGTTTTTCCAGCACCGATATCCCCTACCAGCACCGAGTGGTTCTGGAGCAACGCGAGCCACATCTACATCCAGCTCAGCGGATGGGACGACAACGGATGCGAGATCACCGAGTGGGAGGTGGATTACAAGGAGCTCGGCGGCAAGACATGGAAACGCGCCGAGAACATGATTGTAAGCGTCGATTGGGTGGATTGAATTGATGATCCATAACAAAAATGTTCGGGACATGGCACATTACAATTTCAAAACGAACTACTCGATATTCTTGCCAGAATAATTTTTGCATGTAAATTAATCGTTCTCCAACACTTCGGGAGAGGTCTATGACCAACAATAGACTGCAATATGTGATTATCATCTGGCACGGATGCGATTAGTGGTGTTCAAAGGTCGCTTTGTGAAGTGTATGTAACATATGGGCGGCAGGCGGCGGAGGCGTGGCGGCGCGGCGCGGCGTCGTTCGCGCTGGGCGCGCTGGCGCCGGCGCGCTGGTACGCGCTGCGCGTGGCCGCCGCCAGCGCCGCGGGCCGCAGCGCGCAGCTCTACCGCTACGCCACCACCACGCCGCGCGGCGGTACGCGCACCGCGCTCTACCGCTACGGGAACCTTTTACAAAACATTCTAGTTAGAACATCCAATGGTACTCCACCTGGGATCGAAACGACCTCTCAATCGTCCGCCGCGCTTGCAACCACTGGACCGACGAGACGGGCATTTACTTTACATAATTATTCACTGGTCTAACTCCCGGTCCTGGCATCGAATATCCGGTCATTTATTATTTTTTACAACTTATATTTTCTAGTAGAAATTTCTAGTAATAGCTCAAGTCCGGATTTGATCTGGTATATGGCAATGGGCTCCCCATCTACTTCACATTGTGGAGCGTAAACGTAACTGGTGAAATATGAGAGTACTCCACTCCTCTGCCTACATCATTGGAGATTTCAGGCGGAATGTTACGTAAAAGCATCTAACGTAAACATCCACGGTGACTATATTACAATGTTCCTTCTAGAATCAATCGGCCCTCCGTCCGAGTTCTTCGACCTGAACATGCTGGTGATCGTGTGCAGCTCGATCTTGCTCATCGTCTGCACCCTCACCTGCGTCTACATCTTGGTCAAGAAGCACAAGTAAGTGGTTTTATCATCATCAACATCCCACTTTGCAGTCCACTGGTGGACATAGGCTTTCCCTGAGAGGTTATGCCCAATTCCCCGCGATGAGACTATGCGGGTTGGGGATTAAATAAGGGGTTTATGTATATTTTTGTGGTATACTTAAGTAAGGTTCTTTGCGGGACAGGCAGAGAGCACGAAATGACCTAAATTTGGTCAAAATAGGTGACTCTGCTTACATATTAATATAATATTTAATTAAAAAAATCGTTTAGATTTGTTTAATACAATAATTTTCCCTCGATATTTTGTATGCAATCACTTCATGATGTTATATACTCTGCTTTCTCTTGACTTCGCCTTCATTAACTACACAGGGTATATAATGACAAATTATAAATAAAATGTTCTATGTCGGTATTTCCCAGACGAACAGAGCATTGTACAGAACAACTAGGTATTCTGTAATATGGCGGAAATATTCTTTGCACGTAGAATAATATTCTAGCAGGTACATATTGTAATGTTTGATGTCTTCTTTTATTAATTAAACACAGTTACACAGTTATATTGGGTGATAATAATGTAGACAGAATACCGAGCACGTCTGCACGCAGTCACGTTTCGTGAGCGAAAACGCGAATGCGTGAGAGAGTGAGCGAGTATCGTACTCGGGCTGCGCATACACTACATATTTTTAACTGATGTTTATGATACTCAAAGAACTTAGCATATAACGTACACTTGCAGCCACGACCGACTCACGGAGTACAGGAACTCGCTGACGGGCGAGTGCAAGTCGGAGCGCAGCAACGCCACCGCCAACACGCCGCAGAGCCTGCCCGCGCTGCCCGCGCCCGCGCACCTCGCCGCCGACGCCAAGCACGGTAGTGCCGCACACCGCGTTCCACATTCAAATATCCCTCGTTATTCGAATTTGGAAGTTCTCAATTAAATTTGTTACTTCTCAAGAATGTTCGGTCGCGACTGAGACGTTCCAAATTCGAACATTCCTAACTATTCAAATTTGGAAGCTCTCATTAATTTTATCTGTTACTCCTTTTTTATTTGATTGATTATATTTGGGTTTCGAATGTCTAATTTAAATGAAACAATTCCAATAAAAGTACCGAATATTTTAAAATAAGAACTTCTAATTTCAGATAATTCAAAATAATGGCATTTTATACTGCCAGTTGCATATGTTATTGTTACTGTAACAATGTTACATTGGTTTTCTGTTTCATGAATAGTTAAGCTCAAAGATGTTCATTCCAAGAAATTTTGAATATATTTCTAGCAAGCGCCTAATGTAATATGAACAGCTTCAAGATACTAGGTATTACATTAGTATTTCTTTCTAATATTCTTGAAAATTATTAAATACTGAATTACTTTTTACAGAATTATATGAAATAAGTCCGTACGCTCAATTCGCGATAGGATTTCGTACGTTTGGACACGTGGACAACCAAGAAGTGCCGAGTCGAGTTCTAATGCCGGGTAACAGCAAAACACGATATGATAGTGGTGAGATATAAATGTTATAATATTGAAAAACTAACAGCACAAAAAGGAACGTATTAGAGTGTGTGGAATTTCTTGATTTAATTAACCTACTTGCAATCTATCTTTTACTGACGCCGTCTAGTGTAATCAACGTTATCTAGATATCCTGTGAAGTTTATATTATAAGCCAAAGTTATTGTGAAAAGTGCAATTAATTTTTATCCACGCCATCTAGTATAGTTTATATAAACCAATAACCTTAAAAATCCAGTCATTTATGTATCAACACGATCTAGTGTAGTTTATATGAACTAATTTTATTCTCTTCTGTCCTTTGTCAACACTATGTAGTGTAGTTTATATAAACTATTTGTAATGCATCTATTAATTTCTATTTTATTAACAGCATCTAGTATAGCTTGTGTAAACCAATATTAATAGTACTTTCACTCGTGTTGCAATATTAGTTTTTTAATTAGCGCTATCTATTGTCAGTTATGTATACTACTATACTATATGTATAGTACTTGTAGATAACATAGGTGGCGCGAAAAGTCTACTCTGTGTCGAAAAACATTAAAACTAGATATAATTTACATTTCCTCTATCGTGCAAAATAAGAGTACCTACTTTATGTATTTACTTGGAGCATTTTCATGAGTTTTATTAATATTAGCGTTGAAAGAACTCATTCATATTTAGTACCAAATATAAGTTTGAATATTATGTATATCATATATATATTCAAATTTAGTTTTGGTCAATTTTGCTGTCTTCTATATAATTACATATGTATTTTTTACAGAAACCAGTTTTCAAATGAGGTCCGAGTCCGAAGACAGTGATTGCGTATCGCGAACCACTACATTGAAAAGCGTACCGCGGAGTAAGTTTTATTATTATTATTAAACCTGACGCCAAGTCATGATATGCAGAGGGCACTGAGTGTCAATCCTTATGTTTAGAAACCTGAGGTGTTTCTTCAACATCCATCGCCCTCATTTAAAAAATGTTTATTTTCAAATTTTAATTTTCCAGAAGGCTGTCGAGTTCCGCACCACAGGTAGCTGAGAGAAGTTCAAAATTAAACACTAGTTGTTAATGGTTGTGTACATTCAATACGAAAATATCTCCAACATTTTTGTTACGAATTAAATCTCGTCACGAATATACCGATGAAAGCCGCAGTAATCTCTATAACGTAACTCAAAATTACGCCCGTATTTCCCCGAAGAGGGAGGCAGAGGAAAGCAGCACACTCCCATGTTTCCCTTGTTGTGTTACGTTATGTTATTTCTAGAATAATAGAAAATTATCAGAAGTCTGTCGTATAAAAAGATTACTGACCATTAATCGATACCCCTTATAAAATATGTATAATCGATTGTCTCGCTTACTTAACCGCAATCGATACCGCTTGAAAGATAAAAATAAAGAATAAAAGAAAGAAAGAAAATACATTAATCGCGGAGATGACAATAGATACAAATACGAGACAAAACAAACGTAATACAATTTACAAAGCGATGTACAAAACACAAATAAATTTAACACATCTTAATCGACTGTTTCGATTACTCCATGCCCCGTATAAAGCTGCAATGACATTGGGTGACCTATATCGCCATAATTACGGTAAAAAAGCTTTTAAATACCAAGTATAACAAATACCATTAAATAAATACCAAGTATGACAAATGCTTTTAAATAAATACCAAATATGGAAAATGCTACTAAATAAATACCAAATATGACAAATGCTTTTAAATAAATAACCAAATATGACAAATACTTTTAAATTAATACCAAGTATGACAAATGCTTTTAAATAAATAACCAAATATGACAAATACTTTTCAATTAATACCAAGTATGACAAATGCTTTTAAATAAATACAAAATATGACAAATGTTTTTAAATAAATACCAAGTATGCCAAATATAGTGTAGGTTGGTCTCCATCAAGATGGACATAGGACCTGAGGAGAAGAATGGAAGTCGCTGGAAATGGGAAGTTCTAGACCTTTCGTATTGGTCCGAGCTGGACGAGGTTTGTGCTCAACAGTGGACAGTATATGGCTGATACATTGATGGTTAATTAAATAATGTGGGGTATCGAATAATCGATAACTTTCAATGAATAAACGTAACGTCGCGCCTGTAATCCCTGAACAGGTAAGCAGAGGAGCGTAGTAAACTACGTTTCTTCACTAATATTGCAAATTTTAGAAAATTTCACATTGTATAGATGATTGGTCGGGATAATAATACGCTGGAGAAGATAAAATATTAAAAGGAAATATGCCTGTGAGTTCCCTACAATATCTTGTACGGGGTGTGAAGTCTGCCAACACGCACTTAACAACTATACAATCAGTGAGAGGAGACGCGTGTTCAATATTGTAGAACGATGAAGGGGTTGTTGTTGTTGTTGTTTATGATGATGATGGTGATGGTGATGGTGATGATGATGATGATGATGATGATGATGATGATGGTGATGATGATTATGTGGTAGTATTGGTGGTGATAGTAATGATGAAGTGTAGTTAGTATTCTATTACCGTTTTTACGTAGCTATAACTCTTATTTCAACCAAATTTTAACTGCCAAATTTTATAGAACATAATATTGTGTATGCTTATTGCAAAAATAATTTTCACGATAGACAATGAACCGTTTTCACTTTTTGGACGCAAATTTAATAGTACATATTATGTAGAAGTTTCCGCGGCGTCGATACTGTGATGCTGCCAAAGGGATCTGACTTTTCATGTTGTTTAGAGATCTTTATAAGTGTTGAAATCATTGACATTTTTTCTATATTTTTTAAAAATATAAATATATGGTCATGCTTATACTTAACAAGCTTTTTTTTCAATACAGTATCCAACATTACAAGTGAAACCTAAGTTTTTTTGTAAAAAACCTAAGTTTTTATGAAAACCTGCGGTTTTTGATGTCATCCCGCTATTCATTCATAAACACTTAATATCAATATAATAATTCATTTCGTATATAAATATTATAAGAAATGTTTTTATTAAATGTAGGTATCAAGAAAACATTTTGGATTTTGTTAAAACATGTCACTCGAAGATAGTTAAATAATTTATATGTACATATTATATGTCGTAATGTCAGTATAAATAAAATTATTATTATAATTATTTGAGTACTTTTATGAAAGTAAGGATTTTATTAGTCAACATATTATATGGCTACAGTTAGGCGGCGTAAACACGAGCGTAGAATTATGGGATATCTGCAATGTGTAGGTCGCCTTATATTTGTATAGTAATTTTCAAGTACTGTTCTTTTTGTACATTTTTATAGCTACATAATCTCAGCTATTTAAATAATTTTAGTGTTAGCCAAAAACTACGAAACAAATGTAATATCATCAAATTTAATTTTAAACTGTTCATCGTTAGTATGTAGGGTTGAAATAATATCTTCTTAGTCAATACTCTGTATAAGTATTCGATGTAATTATGTAAGGACGACTTTGGCATGAAGTGGTCATATTATATTTGTAGTGAAATTTATAAATAATAATAATAATAACGTTTATCTTCAAAAAGACTGATTGTTTAACATTTATTTTCTTATAATTCAATAAAAGTGTAAATTTTTTCGATTTGATAGAAATAAAATTTCGAATATTAAAATATGAATGTTAGAATCTCTGAAGGTGTTTCATTTCTTATAAATATGCCCTTCGCTTTGACCTTAAGGCAACGTGCATCTTGTTATGGAATCTGCTATCAACATCAAATCTGATGTCTACAGTTACTGACACCACATGTAATAACTGTCAGATCTCTAGATGTGTCCTCTGACTCCTTATAACTCAGTATAGTAAACGTAAGGAGATAAGGAGATAGAACACTAAGGAGATATATAGCAGCCGTACGTAATTAGGCAGATTTATGGTAAGTAAGCCGATCGCTACTGAGCTTATCTGACAGGTGATGACTATCACATCAGATGTCGCGATCCCAAGAGTCCAATGCAAGAACCGAATTGCACGTTGCTTTCATTTATTAACATATCACGCCTGTATTTGCCCGAAGTGGTAGGCAGATGAGTGTTGGAAAACACGATAATAATGATGAATAAAACAAAAAGATACATGTAGGATAGATTTATAAAAATTAATTTTACTTTTAAATTTTGTCTTGCTATCTTATCGTCAATTGTTTTGTTACGTCAGCTGGATATATTTTTTGAACCGCTGATACACAGGACATGTGCTAAATCCAAAGTTTTCAAACTACACAAAAGTACTTTCAAATAACGTAACAATAAATAAGTTTCAGCGTACATTGGTGAAGTAAACCCGACCGTAACATTCGAAAGGAAACTTCATTCAATTTTATAGCGCCAGCATTAGGCTACGATCACACTGGACGATTTATTAACAGACTTTCTTTTCCCTAAGTAACGCCAAGAGAATATTCACAATAGGCATTTCGATGCGATGTTGGCCGATTCTTCTCAATTACTAGTTAGGAGATAAAAAAAAAAAATAAGTCGGCCAGTCGCAGGTAGAGTGTATACGCACCCTTAGAATCTTGGTAAAAGTTTTCATATAAAATCGGTAGAAACTAGCGATTTGTTTGAGCTGAGCAGTGAACCGGAAAATTGATAGAAAAGTTTGGTTCTGACTATACCTTTATCGTGATAATATGGATAGTTTCATGCCAAGACTTAAATTGAAATTTGTTGCTCATTAATGCAAACAACATAAGACCTTATAGCGATAGCAATAAACACTATTTCGGTACTAATGTAATAAATAGGAAAGTAATCTTGCCTTTTACGAATTTCCGACTAACTCGCTAGATCGATTTATATAGTTGACATTTATTATATACAGAACTTGAACTTCGAGACAGAACACATAACGACAACGCAGGACACATTATAAAACAACCCCTAAATGCGTTTTCGTAAATCGCCCCCTAAAGTCTAATAAGGATATAATGAAACGGGAATTATTCAAGTTTCCACACGAGCTAAGTAGGTAAGTTCGACTTAAAAATTCAACGCATTCTAGAAACTTCACCAGATAGTGTGGAGGTTTTTAAGAGCTTTTACAGTTTCGCTTAAACATGGAAGTTTGTAATCTTAAACTAATCTCATTTTTAAGTTCCTCCAAAGCAAGCAACACAATAACACCAATGATGACACAAATGTCCCGATGACACAAATTTTTTCATCAATTGGCCCGTCCACCTGTTTGGCATGATTTTTAATTAAACAAAAAATTGAAACCCTCAAGATAGCTGACTGCCTCCAAGTTTTATTTCGCAACTGCCGATTGAGAGCTGCTGGGCTCAATTACCGGGTCGGCTATTATTAGATTTCTTTAGATTTTCTAGTCGAAATTTCTAGTAACGACTCGGTGTTAGAATTTGTGCTCGGTGCAGGACAAAAGGCCCATCACCTTATTCCATTATGGGATGTAATCGTAACTGGTAAAGCGCGGGTGTGCACTACATTCCTCTGCCTAGTAATATTTACGCATTAAAAATTTAATAGTAAACATATTTTGTTTTGATGTGAATTCATGTGATGTCATTTTCACATGAAAACAAAATATGTTTACTATTTTAAATGCTTAAATATAACTAGACAGAATTCCTCCGCTTTTCCTTATATGAATAAACATAGCATACGAAGAGTCATACATTATCTAACGCCTTCAGTAATATTATTACTGAACATGTGCTTCATTTACGCCATTCATTATCATCTATCATTTAACGCTCTCTTGGTTAGTTTTTGCGGTTTGAATGATTAGAAATTTATTAAATTCATATATAATACCTACATGTGTAATAATTCCGACTTTCTCCGACGTTTCTACATTGTTTTATAGCTTGTTTTTACATTAAATACTAACTCATGAAAAATAACAAATTATTTACGGAGTAATTATTCAGATACAATCAATTGGTTGCCTTGTTGGTCGTGTTGGTGGCAAGTGCGACGGCCGAACGGGAGGTCCTGGGTTCGATTCGAGCGTCGGGCACTACTAAATTTTTTAATTTAGAATTTCCAGTAGTGGCTCGGAGTCTGGATATGTGCTTGGTGTATAGCAATAGGCTCACCACCTATTCCATAGTGGGACGTAAACGTAACGGGTGAAACGTGGGAGTGTTCTACATTCCTCTG
>DWDW01000265.1:0-16201 GCA_018245635.1 Mimoniades versicolor eupheme | reverse complement strand
ATGCCCTTTCTCATTTTTACACCGATACTTTCTTTCATACAAAGCATCTTTCTTACATCAGAATTCCGAACACGGTCGGCGAGTGTTAAGCCACATATGCGGCGTAAGGCTAGGTCTAGGCTAGGTAAAGATGAGGTCACCTTGGCCATCTTTTTTATGTCCAAACAGTGGCAGCAACAGCTGTAGCAGGTACGAGAGGGTGAGAGATCTGTTACCAACGCCGAAAACGACTGTGAGTTCTGTTCGTTAGGACGTTAGTTAGTTAGTTTCTAGGACTGTTCGTCCAGCTACTATCATTTTTTTATAAGTTTCAGTTTATAATTTGTAACGCATATTATTATACAAAAATTTCAACTTTCTGCTATCCTTCATTAACTTTGCCAAATAGCACACACCTCAGTGTGCGAACGAATCTTAAAAAACAGATTACGTAATTTTGTCCTTACTTTATAACGGATAGATTAATATATTTCTTAACATTTACCCCGCAAGGGACCTGGCGTGAATATATGTATGTATGTATTAACAATTTAACAATACTAGTAATTATTGTTCGTTGATATCACAAAACTAACCTAATGTGGCATACATGGATATCGGACGACTGGAATCTATGGCAAGAGGAAAAGTTACGCTCACCGCAAACTGACTGATGTGATAGTACATTACCTGTACATTTCAATAGCAAAGTTCTAATAACGTTTTTATTACATGCCATGATTATTAATAACGAATTGGATTATTTATATATATTGTAAGTTTTAGAAGAGATAAAATAAAGTTTTATTTTTTAAATTTTCCTTTGTATTTAAGTTAAATTATATTAGGGGCAGTTACCAATGATCCGGAAGTATTACGGCTATTTACATACAATACGTTGAAACGTGTGTATTATGTACGCATATTTATATAAATGATTACCAATATACCTTCATTATAGTTAAATCGTCACGCCAAGCCTATATGGGGTAGGCAGAGGGGGCCCGAGTGCCGAATATGTCCATCCTTACAGACCTGACGAGCTTCTTGTACATTGTGACGCACACGCACGCCGATTTCGGAGATTTATTTATTTATTTACTTGCGATAATACTCTTCATAATTACATATAAGTGTGTATGTACGTATATATGTTTTTACACGCACGTTTTTAGTGTACATAGATAAAAGCAATTCAATGTCGTACTTAGATATGAACTGAAGTAATAGTAATTTTCGTTAATTAAAGTGTAATATAAAAGTGTTTTATCAATTTGAAACCATTCCATGTGCTTCAAGATAACGTCAACCGCAATGTTTTGCGATATCTCAAACGTAATTTACTTCTTTGTCGCTTAGAACAAAAAGAAACAAATACATAAATAAAGTATATAAAGCAACCATGGAGGATTGGAAGTGATTTGCCTTTGCCTAACTTGTAATTTGATTCTGCAAAGAAATGTATTTGACGTTGAGTGGAAACTAGAAGATACATTAAATAAATATCAATTGAGTCAATGGAATCAATTATTATTAATTGCTTTTTGTGTAGCCCGCGAGGGTGTGTATGTGCATATGTACGTATGTAACATTACCTTGAGTTGCGAGAATATAGCGAGCACTGTGAGCGGGTCCGTGGGCGAGATGAGCGCGCCGAAGTACAGCGTGTCGAGGAACGTGAAGCTGGAGGCGAGCGACGCCGGCATCAGCTGCACGAAGCCGTACATGAGCGAGCCGATCACGAGCGCGGACAGCGCCGTGCCCACCATCGCGAACGTCAGGATCGCGCCCAGGTTGCGGAAGAAATATTTCTGAGAGCAATTTGTCTTCTTTAATACTAACGATAGATTAATGAATAAAATCATTAACAGTCAAATTGTTATTTATAAATTGGCCTTACAACACTGCTTCTACGTTAACAGTTGTTGTGGATGTTATGAAGAATTACATTCTTTTTTTTATGTAAAAAATGAATAGAAAATCGTTGTTAGTATCATACTATTAGTGGAAGTTGTTAATTCCACTATTATTATTATTATTATTATATTGTCACGCCAGGCCTTTGACGAGGTAGATAAAGATAACCGATAACAAAGTTGATAATGATCATTGGAGTTAAATTCATCACAGAATTTTATAATTATCATTAAACAATATTTGCGATTACTCACTCTTTTCAAACAGTATCCAGCGTGGAATATAATAGGTGGAAGAATTATGTTGAAAAATATTTCAGGATCAAAGGTTGCCTTTAGATCTATCTCATTTTGTTCCAAATTCACTATCTCACCCCTGAAGCTATAAGCATATGTCTTGTTCGGTACTGCATCTGAAATTTTAGATTTTAGCTCAGATTTAGGCCTCCCGGATTGTGTTTAGTTGTTCCCAGCTGACAAATGTGACATCAATCTAGTGTTTAAGATTAACTATTGTGTTATGCAATGTTGAGGGACAGGAACTTTATGTGGAAACCTATTTTTCCCATACCATAATAATGTTTCATAATGTTCTGGAGTGAGTGTGAAGTCTGTCAGTGTGTGCTTAGCCAGAGGGGCAGACCATCACTTAAACACCTCTCAAATCAGAAGAGCATTGCATTCACAGTAGAACAATAATCAGGTTGAGGTTCTTATATAATTTTTCATACTAAAAACTTTTTCTGTGTTACACCTAGTAAGCAAATATACTATGCTACGTTATGCAAAAATGTTATGCCCATGTATATACATGTTTCCAGTGCCTC
The DNA here is from genome assembly GCA_018245635.1 of Mimoniades versicolor eupheme. Taxonomy (NCBI): domain Eukaryota; kingdom Metazoa; phylum Arthropoda; class Insecta; order Lepidoptera; family Hesperiidae; genus Mimoniades; species Mimoniades versicolor. The sequence continues at coordinate 13,479 of DWDW01000265.1, read as the reverse complement.
CCACAACGAACTGGAAAGTACTGTTTACAGACCCACATTTACCAATCTGCACTAGACCAGTGTGGCAGACTAGCCTTAACCTCTGACCTTCTCCCTGTGGGGAAAAACTGATGTCCAACAGCAAAATTATTGACATTTGACATAGATATTGATAATGTACAAACCTCCAGAAGAAATTTGTATTTTGTCAGGGAAACGGAACCGCAGAATGTCTGGTGGGACTGACAGGTTGTACTTTGTGTCGGGTGCGGGGTGAGCATCGATGTAGGTAACTTGATTTGTACTGCCCGCATATCTTATTATCGCTCCAACTATCAAGCCTAAGAAAGACAGACAAATTTTATTTTTATATAATAATATGTTATCAGTCACTAGATTTGATCCCTGGATGATTGTAATATAGGGTGAGAGGCCTATGTATAGCAGTGAACAGAGATCAGTTGATGATGATGATAATATATGTTACTAGGTGCAGAAATTATCATGTGGCAGTTCAATCTCTACCAGAGATTGTTAGAACTCATAATATACTTAGTGGTAAAGAGATCATAAGTGACCCTCGCAGCAGGTGGTCTGATGACATGAAGAGGATTATAAGGTGCAACTGGATTCCAAATGGTCAGGACTAGGTGGATATATTAATAACTACCTATATGTATGTTTTTGTAAGCCACACAATCGAATATTTTAGTTTTTTAACCTTAAAATTCCCATTTTAATATATACCTATCTTTTTTCCTCATTTAAAAATGTACAAAATAGATGAATATCAATAAGAAAAGTGAACGATAATTTATATCACATATGAATTTTTTAGATGTATAAAAAATAATTTTCATTGTAAAAATTAAGATCTATTCACTGTTTAGGCAATTACTACAGTTTAATGAATCTCTGTCATTTGAAAATATTTGCTTAGAAGCTTGTTAAATTACATATGTATGTATTAAGTTTGTATAAATAATTTCATACAAACTTAATTTGGATATTAATTTTGATTAAAATAAAGTCTAGTACAGTATTCAGTATTGATTGAGACAGTATTCAATTTTATTTTTAAGTCTAACAAGTGTCTATAGTGCCTTTATTGACTTGTTCTTGTAGCATTTTTGAGAATAGCACATATTTCTTTAAATGATGATTGTGGCTTTGTAAAGCTTAATTGTGTGTTTTATTACAAGGTCGTGGAAGATATCACTCATCTATCACATGATCGTTGGCCATACGTCAGGCTGAAGGAAATCAAAATGGTAAGGGTTCCTTACCATATATCACAGCTAGGCCGGTCTCATGAAGCCAGCTCACTCGACGGTGTTTGAATACCCATATCGTTAAAACAGTCAAAGTTAAAAGGCAAGTGTAAATTAAGAGATTCAAACTGTCTATACGATGTAATAGAGTTGCTTTCGCATCGAGAGCTATATCCGCACCCGAAGCATTACACAACCGGAGTAAATATAATAGAAAAAAAGCAGATCCCACTCCTAAACCCATTCTTGCAATCTTGCACAATGAACAATAATATCACATCACCGGAAAAATCGATTTGAAAATCTACGTTTCAGCGCAGCTAATTTTAGACGATATCTCACATTTGTAAGTTATAAACTGGTAACGTAAATGGTTATTCTCTTGTATTGTTACAATTATTATAACGTTTTTCCTACATCAGTAGTTTCTTTCGTTAATAACTGTATCAAGTTTATTACAATACCTACATACAATTCCGTTCAAGTGAAAACTTGACACTGACAAAATAACAACGTATGAAAACCATTGAAAATATTTGCCATCGATATATTTACTATGTTTATGAAATATAGACTCTATAACATTCAAATAAAGGTAAAATTATAAATGTCAGTAAAAGTGATCATAGACTAAAATAAAATACTTTAGTTCTTTAAGCTATGCCAAAGCAAATATAATTATGCCACTGCAAGGTACAATTTTTACTGAAAATTGATACAACATAATCAATTGCCACATTACAGAGTAAAGTGTAATTTTTATAAACAAAAATTGGACAGCACCAATGTCATCTTAATAATATTTGCGTCTGTAACGCCTGCAAATTTTAAATTGCAATTGTCATTTTATTAAAACAATCACTTGCAATTATTTTTATTTATGCTTTTACTGTTATTTTTTATTTATTTATAGGTATATTGTTATTGACTAAATTGTAATTAGTATTTTTCACTAAATATTGCATGGAAGAAGGTCGCTTTAGTAACGTTAATTAATTAAATAAAACGTTCTAATAATTTTGAAAGGAGTTATACTGTTTTCTATAATGTCAGTTATATCTTTACTTCGTTTAAAACGTATAAAATTGACATCACGCCTGTAATCCCCGAAGAGGTAGGCAGAGGAAAGTAGAACACTCCCACATTACACCAGTGTTGAATATAATAGGAATAAATAGAAAAATTAGTTGTTGAAGCTGAATGATTTCTAATAATAATGACAGATATGTATAACAAGAAAAACTGCATATTAAAAAAAAGAAAACAAGGAGTTTCCACTCAATTAAAAGTTTAACATGCCCCCGGGCGTTGAAAACATTGAGTCTTTCAACCACTACCGTCAGACACTGGCAAAGGACATATCTTGCTAAATGCTCTTCGAATCTCTCCATTCACAGTCTTGACGTCAGCCACACGGGATACACCGTCCGTGCCAGGATGAATGGCAGTCACTCGACCTAATCTCCACTTTAATGGCGGGAGGTTGTCTTCCTTAATTAGGACCAGCGCATTTAATTTGAGGGAATCTTGATTGATTCTCCACTTGACCCTCTGCTGTAGCTCTGAAATATATTCTTTGCTCCATCGAGACCAAAAATGCTGTCGAAGCTGTTCAATTCGCTGATAACGAGGCAAGCGATCAGGTGAGCAGTCATTGAGGTCCGGTGCTGGCAAGGACGTGAGAGGGCGGCCAATCAAGGAATGCCCAGGTGTGAGCGGCGTGACATCGTCTGGGTGTGACGACAACGGTGTCAGCGGACGAGAGTTGAGAAGTGCTTCAATTCCAACCAATGTAGTGTTAAGCTCTTCGTAAGTGAGGTTGCAATTTCGCAACACACGCAATAAATGATATTTAGTCGACTTAACGCCCGCTTCCCAAAGTCCACCAAAATGAGGAGCATATGCTGGAATGAAATTAAAACTAATCTCTTCATTAGCCACGATTTCAGCCAATGAGTTGCAATTGTTCTTTAAAAATTTTGAAATTTCGTTAAATGCACCGACAAATGAGGTTCCGTTATCAGAATAGATCGCTTTAGGTTTTCCTCGACGTGAAATAAATCTACGCAAAGCCAACAAATAGCTGTTACTAGTTAAATCCCCAACCAGTTCCAAATGTATTGCCTTAGTGGAGAAACATATGAAAACGGCTATGTATACTTTTACCAGTCGACAGCCGCGACCTTGGCGACTGGCAGAGGTAATAGGACCTGCATAGTCAACGCCGACACTATTACTAAAAGGAAAACCCCCGGGTAGTACGCGAGTCTTAGGCAAATTTCCCATAATTGGAGTAAGGGTTTGGCCTTTCAGTCGCATGCATAGCACACACTGATGGAAACTTAGCTTTGCCAAATTCCGTCCTCCTATAGGCCAATATGTTTCCTTTATTGTGGCCAGTAATAACTGTGGTGGTGCATGTAACAGTTTTTTATGTTCAAATGCGAATAATAATTTTGTAAATCGATGAGTGGAATGTAATAGTATCGGGTGCTTCTTTTCAAACGAGAAATCAGAGTTATGAAGGCGCCCGCCTACACGCATTACATTATTTTCATCTAGAAAAACGTTAAATTTCATTAATGAACTTTTTATGGGTAATTTTTGTTTATTAAATAATAAATGGTACTCAGAAAATGAGGCCTTTTGTGATTCTTTAATTATCACGTCTAATGCATATTTTAATTCATCGTCTGTTAAGTAACTTGATACTTGAGGTCGGTTGCGACACTTATGAATAAAACGTAATGCATACGCTACCGCTCGTTTCAACCGTGAAAAATTAGAAAATCGATTAAAGTCGATAAACGAGTCATTCTTATCCTTAACATTAACGTATAACGAGACTTCTCGTGTGTCAGGCAATGTTGTTGTTGCATTTGGAATTGAAGGCCATTGGCATTGGTCTTCCTTTAAAAAAGTAGGTCCAGACCACCACAGATCTAGTGACTCTAAAGTCTGAATAGGCACACCTCGCGAGATGAAGTCAGCCGGGTTTTGATCAGTCGGTACATGCCTCCAGACGCAACTGCCTGTCAACTCTAATATGTCAGCAACCCGATTTCGGACAAAGGGTTGAAGTTTACTGGGTAACATTTTCAACCAACCCAAGACAATAGTAGAATCTGTCCAAAATGTTGTATGGTTAATGTGACATCGAAGTGAATTCAATACTTTTTCATATAAATGAGCCCCGACCAGTGCACCACAAAGTTCGAGCCTCGGAATCGTTGTGGGCTTGATTGGTGCAACGCGGCTTTTAGCAATGAGCAAGCGTACGGTTACTTCGCCGTCAGAATTGACACTACGAATGTAGACACATGACCCATAAGCACGCTCCGAGGAATCACTGAAAATGTGCAATTCTATTGTATTAGGTGCATCACATATAACATGTCGCGGGATGCGAAGGTGACTGAGCGTAGGTAAATTAACTACGATTTCTGACCATTGCTTGAGTATCTCTGGTGAAAGTGGCTCGTGCCATGACAACTTATGAACCCACAGGCTCTGCATAAGCATTTTCATAGAAATTACGCACGGTGCCAGAAGACCTAAAGGGTCATAGATGTGAGCAATGACAGAAAGAAGGTCACGCTTTGTGTTTCCGCTCGGAACGGAATCACTCATTGGAAAACATAGCTCATCAGACATGGAATGCCAACCAAGACCTAAGGCTTTGCTAGGCTCAGAAGAACTTATATTTAAATCGACTGTCGAGATAGAGGGCTCTGAAAGTAAACGAATATCGTTAGAATTCCACTTACGTAGATTCATCCCTGCACCTGCAAGCTCTGTGAATACCCCTTGACGAATTTTAACTACCTCTGAGAACTCATCTCCACCTGTTAGTAAGTCATCCACATAAAAATCATGTGTGATGACCTCTCCTATGGCTCGATCAGCACAATCAACACCTATTTGTCGCAGACATCTTGTAGCTTGAAAAGGAGCACTAGCTGTACCATACGTAACGGTATTTAATGAATATATTTTGAAAGGCTCGAGCTCATTTTCTCGCCACACGATCTGTTGAAGATGCCTGTCGTCAGGGTGCACGACGATCTGTCTATACATTTTTTCCACATCTGCAGTGAGAACGTATTTGTGTTGTCTAAAACGCAATAGAATAGACAGTAAATCGTCTTGCACTGTGGCCCCAACCATTAGGATGTTGTTGAGACTGACACCTGAGGTAGTAGGGCTACTGGCGTTAAAAACGACTCTCAATTTCGTAGTTGAGCTGCTCTCGCGCAGAACGCCATGATGTGGGATAAAGTAACCCCCCTTAATAACATTTTTTGTATTCTCAGACATGTGACCCAAATTTTTATATTCCGACAGAAATTCTGAGTATAAACCTTTAAATTCTGGCTTATTTTTAGCTCTGCGCTCTAAAGAAAGTAAACAATGTTTAGCGCGATCAAAAGAATTGCCCAGAACATTTTCATTTTCTTTAATTGGGAGTCTCACGCAGAAACGCCCATTTGCTAACCGAGTCGTAGTCTGCTGAAAATGATCCTCGCATAATTTTTCTCCTGGTGAAAGGTGAGATGACTTATGGCTAACTTCCTCAAGTTGCCAAAAACGCGTAAGTTGGTTTTGAATGTCATCATGAGAGCACTGTTTGCAGTCACCATTATTTGAAATGACAGAAGAAAAATAGCATTTAATTTTATTGGACGGTCCATGGCCACTATTTATTGGACCTGAAACTAGCCAGCCGAACCTAGTTTCACAGAGAACCGGTTGTCCAATCCCTAATTTAATAATCTTAGATCCTACAATATCCCAAAATACATCGGCACCAATTATTATATCAACCGCCGAAGGGTAATAAAAATTTGGATCCGCTAGACAAATATCAGACGGGATATGTATATTTGTTAAATCGACTTGACGACATGGGACGTTTTCAGTAATTGACGGTAAAATAAAACAAGTTATATTTGTTGCGAAACTATCATTCAATGACTGAATAGGTACTCGACACATTTTACCCACGCGTGAAGTTGCATTATTAATACCTTGTATAGACTTGTTTACATTATCGGCCGGCAGATTTAACTTATTAAACATACTCTCAGTCATGAGACAGGAGGTACTACCAGTATCACAGACAGCACGAACGATGTGTTCGCAATTATGCTTGTCGTAAACCTTAATTAAAGCTGTTGAGAGTAGTACATCTTGTCCACGATGAAATGTAGTTTTGACTCTAGCCGATAGTGTCGACATGGTAACAGGTGCGACGTGATATGCATGACTATTACTCCCACCGCACGAAGTAGACGGCGCAGACGCCGCGAGCGCCGATGCATTGCCGATAGCTGCAGCTGAGCTGACCGTGGCGGACGCGGGTGCTGTCAAATGATTGCCGTCATTGCCAGCGGAAGCATTATGCTCAATCCCTTTTGGTCTCCAGCCATCTATATGAATGAGTGTGTGATGTTTCCGCTTGCATATTTTACATCCAGGACGTTTACAATGGTTTGCGTAATGACCACTACGAAAACAGTTGTAACAAACCTTTAAAGTCGGCAACAAATCTATTCTTGCGCTGTTACTAAGCGAAAGAAAATATGAACAATTATTTAAACTGTGATCTCCATCACATTTTGGACACATAAACGATGTGACAGCGTTGTGTTTATTACCTTGCATAGAAATCATTGTTTTAATTTTCGGTGTGTGTTTAACTTGTGAGTTAGTAGCGTTGACACGACCAGTAGCATTATTAGTCGATAACTGTGCCGATAATTCTAACGTTTCGACTAAATCTGCACGGTTTCGCATGAATCTGAGGAACGTATCGAGTGTTATAGTTTCGTCTTTGTTCAATCGACCTTTGGCCTCTTCCCATTCACGATATGTTTTCCAATCTAATTTTTTAGATAAAATGTAAATGAGAAGCGTTCCCCAATATTGGACAGGCTCGTCTAGTTTCTCTAAAGCGCGTAGGTTTTTATTTAATTGATCTATAGTTCGTTTTAAGGCAAATGAAGATTCCTTTGTGATCGGCTCAATGTTAAATATGGCTGAGACATGATTTTGTAATAATAATCTTTTGTTATTGTACCGTTCACAAAGTAAACTCCACGCGACTTCGTAGTTATTAGACGAGAACTCCATTGATTGTATGACAACTGCTGCGGAACCCTCCAATGACGCCCTCAAATAATGAAATTTATTTATGTTCTCAATGTCGTCATTGGAATGAATTAAGCTTTTAAATGTATCGTGAAACTCTAACCAATTCTCATATGAACCTCCAAATTTTGGCAAATTTATGACGGGAAGTTTAACTAGCCTGCGATTGCTAGCATGAGAGTGAGAACTCCGTTCACTTGCAATATCATTATCTTTTTTTACAGCAGAGTTTAATAAATACTGAGCTTTGGCCATTACAGTATAATACTTAGATTCAAAGTCTGCTCTTTCTGAAAACTGAACCTTAGAGTCCTCCACTACACATTCTAAACGTAACTGTACCTCGTCGTATTGGTTAAATACGTTTTCCATCCTATTAAGACGCATTTGCAACTCACTAACCGCAACCGAAGACATTTCAGTGTTTTCTAGCAAACTGACGTAAGTCGTGAAGTTAGTCAGTTGACCCTTGAAGCTGCCACGTTTTTTGATTAAATCCCTTTCTTCGGACATTTTGGGAAACGTTCGTAGTCAACAATATATCCAAAATTATGAAGCACGATGATGGGAAACCATTTCTTGTCGTATTTTCGTAGACAAACTTGCTGTAATTTCCTTGTTATTACATGAATAATTTCCTTTTTTAAAGGAATATGAGTTTCATATTTATTCCAGATAATTATCCGTTTCGAAGGACCAATATGTTGAATATAATAGGAATAAATAGAAAAATTAGTTGTTGAAGCTGAATGATGATTTTTAATAATAATGACAGATATGTATAACAAGAAAAAGCGCATATTAAAAAAAAGAAAACAAGGAGTTTTCACTCAATTAAAAGTTTAACAACTGGTGAAACGTGGGAATGTTCTGCAATCCTCTGCCTACCTCTTCGGGAATTACAGACGTGAAGTTACGTTTATATTATTATGATTTATAACATCACGATACCATGAATACACTTTTAATTATTGTTGATAAATGTATGTACATAATTATTGCATCCAATGCCGATGGATATAACAACAAGGTTGATATTGACAATTTCAATTTAATTTATTTATTTATTTTGATATTACGATTACGTGAACGTCGTGAACGACGACGATCCAGCTCCTCGATGCCACAGAAGTAGTGAGGCGTCTTAAAACTACAAACCCTTTTGAGTGTAGTGCAATAATAAAATTGAATGAGACTTAGTGGTAATTAAATAACACAAGAACAAAGTGTCTTCCCCTTAATAGACACAACAAGAAATCTTTTTAGTAATTTAAGTTACAATTAAATTACTCATTAGCCTTGTGGGCTCGAATTTCTAATATGCCCATGAGGTACACCTTAGAAGAAAAAAAGTACGATTAATTTGAAAATTAACAAAACCACCTTTATTATTTTATAGCTTTAAGTGAACACTTCTGTCGACATTCCCAATGACTAGCAAACAGAGAAGAAAAGCAATGATCGTCGTAAAATGCCTAAAGCCGATTGCTGCGCACATAATTCTGGCATCAGTCGCTGTTGTCCGTCGGCATGCCCGTTAACATTACGATGTAAACAATCGAACGGTCAGCTTAGAGTTCTTTCTTGCACGTGGCGCTTGAAACAAGGCAGTACAGTGTTAAGCATAGGATACACTTTTGTTTGTATACGGCTACAAACTGCTTCTTTACAGTGACAATTTCTGAACGGCAGGAGGATATGAGCTCTAATATGACAATTTTAGGATCCAAATTGAAAGCGGTGTGAAAATGGAACCGCTTACTCCGCGTCCCGGAACAAAGTCGTTGCGGCTGGCTACCTGGCAAGGTGCCAAGTTCGGAGTCGTCTTAGGGACTGTGCTCACTGTAGGCCGCGGCCGGCCGTATTTAGTAAAATAGTTATGACTGCCGTTAGTCTAGTTAAATCTAGTGTCGCGCACTTTTGTGGTTTTTCTGACTTAGGTTTTCTAGTCGTGGCTCGGAATCTGGATATGGGCCCGGCGTATGACAATAGGCACACCACCTATTCCATAATTGGACGTAAACGTAACTGGTGAAACGTGGGAGTGTTCTATATTCCTCTGACTACGTCTTCGGGGATTACAGGCGTGATGTTACAATGTTACGTTGATATTAAGGAGTAAAATATTATTACACACCATACGAGTTCAGAGGCAACTTTTGCTCCAACTGCAAGCATTACGCAAGCATTACGCAGCGCGGCGCAAGAGCTTTATTGAACAAGCGATCTGCTTCGGTGAAACACTTCATGAATTGTCCCAATATATTCCATTTAAGAGCGACATCAAAGTGGAACTAATTATAGCCCGCAGACATCATATTTAATAATCTAATTAGAATATTAAGTAATTGCTTCTGGCCCTTGTAAATTATTATACATATTTTCAGCCCCGTTCGGGGCTTCCTTCAGAAAATGTTTCATGACAAAATACTGTACCACATGTTTAAAAAAAATTACTTATAAAGCCAGTCATATAGTGGTAGTCAAACATAACTTACAGGGCTTTGTGCCTTCGTAACCAACCTAACATAAAGGAAGCATTTAAGGCCCCTATTATGATTTTTACAGGGCCTCGTTGAAGTGGTCGATGGAAGCGGCACGTGGAAGCTTGTAGCGCAGCTCGTGCTCATGGAGATTGTGTTATTGAAAGAATCAGTCGCATCGATCGCCGCGGAGCAGTTAACTGGCACATAAAGAAAGCAAGATGAAATAAAAATAAGTTGGAATAGAACAATGACGGTAGTGGCAGCGCGCGGCCAGTTTTAATATCGTAGTTTATTGCGGCGATGCGGTGCTCCGGCGGCAAACATTCATTTCTTTGCACTTTCGTTTCTATCGACAGTTCGCTTCAATTTTTCCGCTTCGCTATAATCATCCCAAGAAAATGTCGAGTTTATATTAAAAGTATATTGGAGCTATATTGGAGCGTGTGCTGCACGGAATTTTGGTCATGCCCGCAATAGTGACACTGCGCAGTAGCTTCCCAGTCTATTCTGTTCAAATACTCATCGAAGCAGCCATGTCCGGTTAGTATCATATATGCGGTCGAACCGTGCCTAGGTCTTAGGGAGGCGCCCATGGATCGGTCGCACAGCCCTTTTCCCTGTCACGCCGGGCAGAGTCCGTGGTTCAGTCCGGTACGGAACCTCAACCCCACCCAATTTTCCGTAAATCACTTGGACTCGTCACAAAACACAGTAAAGCTGTAAAGGCCATTAGTAAAGTGCAACAGCAGAGTCGGTCGCGGCGTTGTTCATGCTGCTTCACGCTTTACATAATCGGATTTCCATACGTGCCTAAGAAGGAGATATGTAGCATGAACCGTGTAATGATTTTCGTATTGTACAGAGACAGATCGTCCTCGGTAGAAGCACCAGCGAACCAGCTCTGTTCATAACAAGCTGCCGCGAGTGTCCCGGGAGCGCCGCTGTACAAGTGGCCCGCGGCTGTCTGAGACTTGACACCGCGATGCATGAGCCGAGTGCATTCTTCCGACAGCCTTATTAGTGGCGCAAATTAATCATATCCAACAGATTACCACTTTAATAGGCTCACTTCAGATTAGTTTGATGGATGATACGGAATTACCTCGTGTATCTGCTCAATATACGTCGTACATCTGATTAGCTCTTAACTGACTATTTATGTGACGGGATATCAGAACATGCCGTATAATACCAGATACATTTCCAGATTACTTACCAAAGTGACTTTACCTATTTATTGTTTTCGTTCTTGTATTTTTTGGTTGACCTCGTAACATGTACATAAGTCCAAACTTAAGTAAATGTAGTGGTAAAGTGCCTTAACGTTCAAATAACATTACAACTAATGTTTTATTGGCTTCACCACTTATGACCTATTATTATTCATACATCAAATGCAGATTCAAACCTTATATTTATGATAAAGCACAATGTATACATATGTACATACATATGTACATACATATGTATATGCACTGCATGTCAAAATATTCAAAAACAATGTATTAATGGAATTGTAGAAAATTTGTACATGATTTATTCCGCATACAAAACTTTCATAAATATTTTATCTATGTGTATTCACGAGTTAGTCAGCGCCCTGCACATATTACACGACGAACAGCGCGCCCGGCGCGCGGCACGTCGCGTCGCTTGCCTCGCGCTCGCGCGCGCTCGCGCATGCGCCTGCTCGTGGCGTGCCCTCATATTGTGGATACATTTTCGTTGTATAAATCATCATCTATCTTCGAGGTAAGTAAGTAATGCTCTGTTACGTTACTAATATGAATTAAAATAGTTTGTTTTGTCATTAAATATCCATAGCAAAACGTTGTCATAATAGTATACATGTATACTGTTATGTGGCTGTGTTACAGAGAGATTCTTGACGTTCTGCATATGGCGCAAGTATAATAAGAGGATCAACGAAATACTCCTATTATAAAGTTTTTTAGAACTAGAATAAAGCACTACATGTCTGTCAGAAGATATTAGTATTGTCTTTAAGTTACAGGAGTACTTGTGAAAGTGAATGGTATCAAAAGCGAAGCACGTCGGGAGCGGCGCGAGGTCGGTGCGGTGCTGTCGTGGAGCCCGGCCAGTGGACGGCTCGCTGCAGAAGAAGCTCTAAAGGAATCGTTTCCTAGCACGTCGTCGTTACAAAGAGGTATTTGAAGCTTGTAAAATATGGAGGAGCGAGAGCGCGGGCGCGTCAGTCGGGGCCGCGTACAATACTACTGATTCAGAATGCGACTGCTCGACTCAAGCATGTATACTCATTGCCTATACAACTGTAACTACATAAGCCCGACAGTATGTGGACAAGCCTTCAATAATGTCGTTGACATACCAGGGGACTCGTGTGTTTGAGTGAATTTTAAAAATGTAATGTGTTATGCAATATTTTTAATTAATGAAAACAATTTTGTGCAGGTGCTTATATTAAGGACATCTGGCGAGATAAAAGTCTAAGTACTCCGAGACGCGTGTTAAATACAAGGCCTTATTGTATGGCTTATGGTTCAAAAACCTCCTCCATCACAGGCTGACTCTATGTTCTCTGCCCGCGTGGGCTCACACACTGCGTAGGTCATCAAATGCTGCTTACTACAGCACCATCTCTGACAAAATTAAGATTATATATGGCGTTTGCAAAGCTCTTTGAAGATATTATAGTATATATTTAAGTGTGAGTATTTAAAATAAAGTAGGTTACGAAGAAAGGCGCGACAGGTTTTCATCGTGTGTCGCTTGCGCGGATAGCAATCGATAAAAGCTAATAACATTGTTACAACACCTGAAAGTTGGCAGCTCGGATGGACAGATAATAAACAGTTTACAGTTCAGAGTATAAAGTAAAATGTATAAAGCCTTGGGTCGCCGTCGCGTCTCGCGCTGGGCGAGCGGTGCAGCGAATATTCGTAGGTCCATATTATGTTGTCAACTACCGATGTGTACACAACATGTTAACATCACATTATACATATGTTAAACGCGACTTAACATTTACAGCCAGCATTAGTATGACTGAAAATCAGCAATACTTTTCAATGTACGAGTAGGTACAGATAAATAAAATTGGAGTGTCTGTTTGTAAACTTAAAACAACCGCTTTTTACTAAATGCGTATGTATGTTTACACGGTGCATATAGCAAAATAATATTTTTTACAATTTTTCTCTGTCTGTCTGTCTGTTTGTTCAGACTAATCTCTGGAACGGCTGGACCGATTGGCATCGTATTAGATTGACGACATAGAGCGGGTGCATGCTAGCCCGCGGACAGCAGCCGGCCCGACGTCCCGAGCGCGCGGCTCTACGCGCGGGCATCCCTTGTAATTAATCGCGGACATAGCTAAAGATAATTAAATACCGCTTACTGCGGAATGTGTTGTGGCTGTTCTTTGCTATTTAGTGCTACATATGTACATATAATGTACTGCATTGTGTCTTTGTTATTTAGCGGTCTATACATAGGTACATATAGTGACTGCCCAGAAAGGTTCAAATCTCGGGTCGGGCTTTACTGGATTTTTCTAATTTAGATTTTCTGCCTCGTTGGTCGTGTTGGTTGCGAGTGCGACTGCCGAACGG
>DWDW01000264.1:0-16202 GCA_018245635.1 Mimoniades versicolor eupheme | reverse complement strand
ACGGCAGGGTTAGCGGGGTGCGGGGCAAACTGCTCTTCCATGCACTCCGCAAGAACCTCTGCACGGTCCTTAGCCGCGTAGCACCTCCTGCCCGCCCCATCAAGGAGCGCGCAGGTAGTTTCCTTCGCACGAGTCAGCTGTCTGTTGAGGTGGTATAACGAGCGCTCGTGTTCGCCGGCCTGGTCGACCACGGCCTCCCAGGCGGCGCCACGATGCTCCCACAGTTCAACAGATAGCCGCTCGGCGAGCGCATTCAAGTCGCGCTTGACCCGGGGGCAACGGGTGCGCGAATAACTCATTAAGAGTTCTCAAATATATAGGACCTATTAAAAGTTGCGGCGTAGTGAGCCAGGAGGGCGGTAACTTTGGCAACATGGGGGCAGTGGGTCGATCTGAAGGCCATTGGGAAGTTGACGCTTTTTAAACCCTTCAATATACCGTCGAACCGTGTAATGTAACATCTAACAGTATTTATATTTTCCTAAGACCACAATTTGTGTTTAAATCGAATGACCTGTTCGAACATACACTAATATGTTCCAAGGCCTTGATAAATTGTGACGTAGTCAGTCAATGAAATTTTCAAAACATTTAAATCACCTTTATTATTTCCCAACATGACGTAAACGCAGCATCATGTCTATAGTGACATGAAGGGGTAGGCAGAGGCGTGAAGTAAACTCCCACGTCTCGTTATCGTCGAATAGTCGGTGAGCCAATTGTCATACCGCGGGCAAGTATCGAGAGTCCGAGCCACTACTAGATAATTTTAGTTTAAAATCCAATAGTGCCCGGGATTTGAGACAAGGACCTCTCGATCGGCAGTCGCGCTTGCAACAAATACCGCCGAGGCAGTCAATTTAATTAGATAAAACGACGGACATTTAATTTTACGACGATTTTACGTGATTTTATTTTATATGTTATCTCTAATTATCTTGACTTACTATGACTTGAAATGAATAAAACACAACCATATTATTTCAATAAACACACTGATATCGGTTATGCAGGCCGCGAGTATCTGCAAGTGACACACGACAACTTCAATGTCTCAGTAAGTCTTATAACTAGAAACGCGTTACATTTATAATATTTAGTCCGGTATGCAAAATATTCACAGTACTCACGCCAGGAAAGGATGGATAATATATATGTATTAATCTTTTCATAAGCCCACATAGTTACTAATTTAGTAATCGGACGTTAATGTACAGAGTTATAAATGTAGAACCACGTAGGGTCTGTCAGGTAGAGGATCATTGGCGTTCGGTGCTCTCAGCCTGCCGCGTGAGGGACCTAGCGTGATTATATAATAATAGTGAAGATGATTCTTATTTTCTCTGCCTACCTCGTGCCGACCATGCCTGACGACACTAAAAAAGATAAACTTTTCAAATTCAAATACCTTTGTTTATGTCTCCATGGTTCATGCCCACAAAATACACGAAGGTTAATACTCATTAAGAGTTAACAAGATGAAGGCGAATAGGCAGTTAATTGAGTTCCAGGAAAATTACTCCGTTTTACATAGATGACTGCTGATGAGGGTATGAACGCAGTACTTGGCCCCAGTTTGTCGTACATATATACAAACGTATTTAATACTATTATGCGTGTAATTCTTGTACATCACATAGAGGTACACTCTCTGAAATGGCTCTAATGAACTCCAAATTAAAAAACGGTTAGAGTTTTTTGGGGTCGATAACGTCGTTCGTTATCATTTTCGTAACGTAACGTAACGCTTCTTGAAGATTTAAGCAGAGGAGTGTAGTACCTCCCCACGTTTTACCATGTGTATTTACGTCCCACTATGAAATAAGGGGTAAGTTTATTGCCATACACCAGACAAATTACTAATTGTAAGGTAGAGAAATCCGCCAAAACTAAACTCGAACATCGAATTCAGAACCATTCGATTAGCTATCATCCTGTAACTCCAGCTCCACAATAATGAAGCTTATATTTTAACATAGATAAGTGCTTATTTTAAAAGATGCAATAGCACACCTATGGAGTTTCTTTGTGGTGGTAGCATCATTATGACGTACAAAAAGTGTTCCAATGAACCGATTTTAAATAACAGACATTAGTGTTTGAATTTGAATCGCACATTGTTACTTCTACTTAACAATAGATATCAATAAAAGGACACTGTTAAAATGATTATATATTATTGTATTTTAGCATCACGCCAAGTCGGGTCCTTACTCAGCAGACAGAAAGCACTGCGTATAATACTCGTACTAACAGATTACAATAATAGGTATGAAAGGTAGATGAAATTTTACACACTTGTATTATGTAGTATATATTGTATCTATTCCATTATACACACCTCTGCTTACTTCTTCAGGGATTACAGGAGTGTTGTTAAAAGAAGAAAGTACGTTAAGAGCAATGAGCGTTCTCATCTTTAAAAAGAGCGACTGCTTCTACACAAACAATATAAGGATCTTTTTAAGACAAGAAAAATTGAGAATATAATTGAGAAAAAAATATTATAAGATCATATTTATAATCATTACGCGGATAGTATATTCGTTGGTCATCCTGTAGGAGACAGTTTCTCTCGAATGAAAATGTTGGCAATGTGCGGATTGTAATTACATGCCATGAACAGCAATACGCAGAAGAGAACATTAATAATCTCACATACTACTACAATGTGTGTGAAACAAGAAATTACATGAAATAAATGATCTAATAGTCTTAACATGTACAGGTACATAATAAATATCTGTGGTAACTACGAAATTATATTTAATAACTTTCAAAACCCTAACGAGATACTCTATAATTAACGGGTATCCGCGATAAGAGCTTTAAATTTATATAAAGTATACGTTATAGCTTGAGATCCCGTTGAAAAATCACTACGTTACTAACGTAGTTAATCAAGCCTCCATTTTTACCTACGTTTATGATTATAAGAATCCATTGATAACAGGGTGTCAGTCAAAAAGTAGCCGCAAGTATTGTTCATTAAATGATTGGTTCATTTAATGATTGATTCATTAAATTTTTGAAAGAATATTTCGTTCATTTATTTTTTAAATAAAATATCAGCCACATCATAGAAGTGTAGGTATCTAACGACTGAAATACAATGGGTGCCGTTGCTTATTCGGCCTGCAGCCAGGAGTAAACAGGTAATATTTTGCAACGAAGCACTTCGCACTGACGACAATACACTGTATCATCATGTCATAATAAAAAGTATCATAAATTTGAATTTCACATACCCTACAGAACAATGTCATTTGCGATGTCCAGATGCAATAACGTAAATATTAGTGCAATGACGATGAAGACCGTCATAATGATGATAATAAAATATTTGCGTGTAGATCGTATTATCAGATTTCATTTACTGTTGGCTAATAATTTACTATATTAATAAGAAACATTAAAACAGACTAGTGTCATTCAACTGTGCTAATATTGAATGAAAAGCAAAGCAAAATGTAATATGATGATTGTATGGGAACATTACTTTTCGCATATCAAGTATTCTGTTCAATATTTTATGGTCAATTTGCACAGTATTCGAAGAATTACGAGTGTATCGTAAATATCGTATTTTATTGGGATTTAATCGAAGGTAATGTTAGTAATAAACGTAGGTATACTATATTTGTTTATTCAGTCTTACGCGCCAGCTCACATTATTAATTAATATTATAATATTGTGAGGAAAGATCAAGTAAGCCCTTTTCATATTGTTATCATGATTGTTAGATGCACATGTAACTTAATTAATACATTATAATATGTGTAGGTTTGTTTTTTACAATAATTGAACATTTGTTTAAAAGAGTATTGATAAAATACATGTATGTACACCTACATGGTTTTACGTGCTTGATTTCGGACTGTGGGATTTATAAATCAAACAAACAAAATTAAATGTCGACGTTTTATATTTCAACTGATCAATTGCACTATTATAACTATACAAAATACAATCGCTACGCTTAGATTAAAAGTTATAATGTTACGCCATGATTATACTACAAAATATTGAAAGGTTGCGGACAGATACAATTAATATAAGTGTACCTTACACTTGCCGTAGCCGAAGAGTTCTACATTTACCCAGCTCATGAAATGTACAACTCCTCGCGAGAAATAGACACTTAGTAACAAAATAACTAGAAAACAGGCGCTCCAGAGTTTCACGCGTTTAAAAAACAACGGTGTGATCTTGACATCGGACAATTTATAACTTAATTCCTTGGTGGCCAAACTTTAATATAATAACAATTATTACAACGAAAATCATTACATGGAAACTGACATAATAGCGAAGTATCTGAGAGATGTAATCAACAACATACGATAATATACTATCTGAATATTATGTACACAGCTTACAAATCACATAGAATAACGTCTAAAAAGTGATTTTTAAAATTTGACACTTAGAATGTACGATTGTCGGTAAATAGAATTTAATTGAAACATATTTGATATCAATATCCCACTAAGGGTATGGAGCGAGGGAGACAGGTACGCGCGGAGAGTTCGGGGCTTAGATCTGCTGTCTGTCGTCTTCTACGGAGCCGCTCGCCTTCACCTCTTTCGGGAGAGCCGACTGAAATACATTGACATTATTAATAAGTGGTATTGGAAACAAGGGGGTGGCAGGCGAGGGAGGCCCATGGTGGCCATGGTGCACCTTGCTGTATAAAATACAGGGCTCTAGCAAGGACCTGATTTAGGTTGAATTCCTTAGCTGCTGCGGGGCAGCGGTGCAGGCGGTGCGAAAAGCTGAACACTGCGATTTTCAACTTAGCTTACTTAGCGTGGGGAACCTAGCGTGGGGATTATCTCTTAGTGCAGGTGTACGGTTAACAGTGCACTGAGACAGGCAGGTGATGATAATTATTTAGAAACTTTGAAGCCCTAAAGCTTTTAGAATCCTCGAGCAATACATATAGAAACGTGATTATATGCAATAAAAAGGATACAAGGTAAAAAATCCCTTCCTATGTTTTAAAATTGTTAGAAACACTCCAGAGGGCACATCGAAATGTTAATTAACTCATAACTCTTACACGAAAAGGGCACACCGAAATTGCTATGGATGTTAAAAATGTGTAGTTTATTTTTTATATATCAAATAATATAGACATGTGCAAAGTTCGTGCGAAGATTAACGGGATTTGTTACATATACCAAGGTAAGTTGTTTTAATTATTTATAAATAAATTGTTAATTTAATGAAAATTATGTTTGAATATGATAATTTGTCCAATAGTATGTCATTTGCATTTCGTATATATTTAGTGGTTGTGGTCGCTGCTGTAAAATTATAATAATTAATAATTGTAACTATAATGTTATAAATTAAAATTTATATTCAAAATTAGTTTTAATATAGCAGCTTGGTATTTAAAACTTGCATGAGACAGTAATATTATATGCGTTCCTCGTACCTCGTATGGCATCAGGAACATGTTGTTATCGGAGCGGCGGCCGAAGCGGAGCCGCATAGAGGGGGCGCGCACGGCGCGGTCCTGCTCCTGCATTAACAAACAACACTCGTGAAAACAGCAATAACAATAAACAATAAAGAAACTATTACAGCTATAAACATAACCCGCATAATTGAAGTGCTCACTACTTCCTCGGACTATTGTGTATTTCGCGTCGACAGTTCCGTTACATCGACCATAAATACCGACTTTTACGGATAAATTTACGGAAAAATCAATTTTAGCTGTGGCAAAGACGCGAAATGATTTCCCCTTTGTAAATTCAGGTCTCGGCACCGTGCTATTGGGGTCATTTTGCCGTAAAACGCGTCGATTGTCGTAACAACGAATAGTGGCTTGTTAGGACGAAGAACTTCATTTGGCGCCTTTATACCACATCAACATTTTATGATGTACGTACGTATCAATGGCGGACCCACGACCTGTAAACTCGGCGAATACGGTATTAAAAGTGTAGATGACATACGAATAATTAATTACCTAGCGAGCTTCTAATTAACTATTTCGCTAACTTCATACCTAATCAGTTTTTTACCAAAATATCATTTTGTATTATCTATTGAATGACTTAGTACAGTTATTAATTGACACATAAATTATCCCAGAATTCATTTCTAATTTGTCCCAAGGAGTTATAAATAATTAGTAAGAGCCATTTAATGACATTGACATTTAATTGACACATAAATTATCCCAGAATTCATTTCTAATTTGTCCCAAGGAGTTATAAAGAATTATTAAGAGCCATTTAATGAACTATTATAATAAGGAAAAATCACTGTACGATACCTCCTGGGGGAAAATGTGTGGTACAGCGTGTTCATCGGAGCGGCGTCCGAACCGGAGACGGACGGGCGTACGCACGTCGCGCAGCGACATCAGCTCATCCATCTCATCCAGCTTCAAACATAAATATAAAAATTCGTAACATCACGCCTGCAACCCCCAAAGAGACAGCACTATTGTATACCCCCACGAATTTCACTTTAGAAAGTCCAGTAATACCCGACGCCGGAATTGAACCCAGGACTTCTCCACCAGCAGTTGCTCTTGCAAAGTTACTATCAACGAGGCAGAAAAAATCCATGTTAAATAAATGATTTTTTAATATTAAATCGAGCAGTTGGATCGTCATAGACATGTTTCCTATTCACACTTAAACTTTATACTTAGTTGGCTTCAGATGACAGGAGATTAACAAATACGGAGCTAATGAACTCAATGGTTTGGTAAATTTAGTAACATAATATACATACATATTGATATTGATACAAACCACAAGATTTTGAAGCTAAAACGATTATTATTATTGAAATTAAGCTTATAATTAGCTTACTTCACATGATAACGTACAATATTACCTACATAGATTTGTAGGTATTATAGGATAACGTGATTATAATTATTAAGTACTATAGGATATTGTAGGTATTATAGCGTAACGGATAACGTTTAGCGCATTGAAATGTACAGCAAAAGTTGTGAAAAGGAATCCTATTGTGCAATAATAGATCTTGTTTATGTCGCCGGTTTGGGTAATGGCGCAAACAATGGAGTTACAATGGAGCAGATAACTGCCGACGCAGAACCGCGGGTAACATTATCCACTTTCATGCCGACTGTATCGTGCATTATGCCTACACACCGAGCACTTAATATATTCAAACAGAAAGGACTCCCGTGCGGTTGCGAAAAATGTTAAGGGGCGCGCGAAATTATTGCGGGTGACTTTTGAACTTCAACCGGACCTTTGTAAAAGGTTAAAGAGTAATCAAGTTGCGTATTTTTATAATTAAATAAACTTTGGAAGTTCGTTAATTGAGAATCGAGTATTATTATTTCTTGCAACATTGTTTTAACATTCAAGATTTTATAATAATTTTCACGCTGATATAAAACATTTTAAAATTTCTACCGTAAACAGTACCTAATTGTTGTGAATGTACCTGTTTATTGTGAAGTATTCGTATGTTTAAATCGTATCTTGGGTAGGGTAGGATGTAATCGATTACTTACTGGAGTTTGAGGTTGCATGTCGGGATCGGAGCGGCGTCCGAAGCGAAGACGGCGAGAAGGCGACCGCACAGATTTGCGTGCCAGCGCGTGGCCGTCCAGAGCATCGTGCTGAGCCAGCAGCGAGTACAGCCCGCTCAGGGATCCCCACCCATTGTTGTCCACCACTGGACCTACTAGCATAATATATTCCCTATCTGAAAATCATATATGATACCACTGTTGGACATCACAACTCTCTCGGAATTAGAAAAGTTTGAGGATATAGTGTAAAGAACTGGCCAAACACTGGTTAACAGATTTCGTACGCTTTAGAGAATTAGGTAAAACTTCCTTGCGATGTTCCCTATATGTTTTTGCATGTTTGTGTTAGGTTTAGTTAGTAATATATTATTTTATTTTCTCTAATCTACATGACTTGTCATTGAAGAATATTAATTTTTAAATATTAGTTCAAATGCTAAACATAAACATAATATACCATGTAGCCCAGTTTTTTCGCATAAAAAACAACCAAAACTTAATTTGTATTATTTTATATACAAATATCTATTATAATGGAAATATAATATCTGTCTGTTTTTGCGACATCAGTCAATACAATTATAGTTCGCTCGACTGGCGACGTGTAATATCCCGGACCCTTCGCAGCTCGGAGTAATGAAAATATAGAGCTTTAAAACCATTACTTTCAATAAGGGCTTAGGAACATATTTAATAAATATTTTTCTTCTCTAAGTATCATAACTATTTTGCTTCGCTATCACTATCTTTTTATCATTTTATTGCTTTTACCGAGTCCGAGTGCCTAATAATTGTTTAATACACACGAAAAGCAATGCATATTAAATAGGTCAAAGTAATAACAGCTATACTCATCTTACAGCTAAAACTGGACCAAGAACAGTTTTTAAATTGTGCGTTACACTAGTATAACGACATGCGTAAAGTTAAAATTCATTTTATTAGTATAAAGGTATGTATGTATGTATGTATGTCAACAAAGTTTACAAAATAATCAATTTGTAATATGTACCTGATTAAAATGCAATGGATAATACAAAAATAATTTGCAATGTTTCATATTTATGGAAGGAAAATAGATTAAAAGAAGATGAAACTTTGAAAATACAGTCCTAGCGAAGTTAAAACCAAAGTTTGAGCGTTTGAAATATACATATTTTGGTCTCGTCACGAAACGCGGCTACAGCGTTATTAAGTAGGCTTGTTAAAACTTTATAGTCCAATAACAAGGTGATTTAACAAGAACGAACATTTACAAAAGTAATGAGCTAACAGATTGGCGAAAGAGTTAAAAACAAAGAAATTGACTGAAAAGGTTAATGAATTAAGATTTTAACAAATTAATCAACACTTTCATAGAGACAATAACTTTTAAATTCAATCTAATTATGAATAGTACAACGAATAATTATGAAATTATATAAGGTTATTTTAAGATACTTCTGAAAATCATAATATAATGATAACTATCCAGATGTAAAATAATTTGTAGGTCTGTCGCAAGTCTTTGACTGCCAGATTGTTTCTGTACCTACCATATATTTTATTTCCCCTCGATGTCATTATTTTCGCGAAGATAAACGGAAAATAAGAGAGAACAAAACATCAGTATTCACTTCATAGCGTCTTTGATTATGGAAACATATGAATACTCGCATCACTACTCGTACTTGAAACATTTCTCTAAACGTGATTTGATCTTGTATACGTCAGATCTGTAAGTACCTATAGATATTTGTTCAGTGCCCTCAACCTACCCCGTGAGGGTCTGTCATGATGAAATAATAATGATTCATTGGGCTTGCTATACAATAATGATTACAAGTCGTTTATTGATTGTAAATATACATATATGTATACTTGTCCGTTAATTTGTATGTTAAAAGCGTGAGTACATGAGGAAGCTATTTACTTCAACTTAAAGGCACCTACTATCAAAAAAGTGTTAGGGATAACTGGAAAAGTTTTGTTGTAAAATAAGGGTGAGATTTCCAACATAACAGTATCGTTTCAGGGTAGCTTACACGTGTTAGCTGTTTATATTCAGTACCACGTCAATTTTCGCTGCCAAAACAAGTTTTTTCCAACCTATGGTCACGAATAGCATCCCTCAGGCGTTTGGGGGATATGAAAGGTGATATATAATTTCTATTTCTATTTTTCTCATTGCCGGATATCAATAATGAATATAAATTGAAGAATTCATTTAATTTACATTATACATACAACGATCATGTTTTGTTTATGATATTTTCTTAATCACCTTATATTTTTTTACCGTTACAGAGAGCAGGGCGCACCCAGGTTTGAACTCTGGACACGAGAAGTGGGAGGTTGCTTTTTAAACAACTAGGCCATCGCTGCTACGTACCTCAACATGCATGTGCATGTATAGATACATGCTGTATTATATCTCTAGATCCGTTAATCAGGCCTAAATATAACTGGATGCATGGAATTATTACGCGATTAAAAGTGGTTTATTAATATGTTAATCGAACGGTTTCCATAGAAGCAGTGAACATTCTGACGTACTATAACTAGGCCGTATACTCGTAAGTATTGTTAATGTTAAAATAACTCAGTTTACGAAAAAAAAACGCTGATTGGTCTTAACCGATGAAGCGATTTTTCGCAATTGGTGTTGAGGATGTCTGGACTTTGCAAATAGCAAGAGACAATGTAGTATTATTCTTTTCTTCGTGTTAATCATTTAGCAGAGTAATAACAGGTAAAATATTATATGGGATCGTAAAAGTAAGATCGCATTGAGTACGTTATTTGTACTGCCTATTATGGTGTACAGTAAAGAATAGATGTAATAAATAAATGAATAAAAGTCGGCAGTGTTGTTATCAAGATATTTTTTAAAGTCGTACGACTCTTATTACAATTAAGGCATCATATCTATTTCAATATTTCGGTAGCCGCCTCCAGGCGCTCCGTATAAATTACCTTTTCGGCAATAATACCTAATTTCTAACTTAATTCGATATATCCGAATTCAATAATCAGTTTACTAAGGAGTTCTGATTATTGTAATGATTATCCATCGTTGCTTATGATTTCCCAATTTAGAGAGAGTAATAATAATACAATTGTTTATGTAATAAATATTACAGCATTATAATGAAATATAATAGATTCTATAGCTATTTTTGACACCAAACAATGGCTCGAGGCGTTCTAAATTAGAACACGCCTGTGGTAATGCGTATTGGATTGATTTGAAGTGGGAAATTCTAAATTATATTTGAATGGTATAAAAGCACTTTCTTTCATTTAAATAGACAAGTCTTCTAGACGAATAATTGATGAATGGAAAATTAAACACAATATAATAAAACAAATGTAAGCACAAGTATGTATGAGAGAGAGAAAGAGAGAGAGATGATGTAAAAGAAACACGTTAGATATGTAAGGAATGCGGTATTGGCATTCGGTGCTCTCTGTTTAAACCGTAAGAGAGCTTGCGTAACGATATAACAATATTTTTAGAGGCTATGTCACAGTCACAACGTCAAACGAAGCTTGAACAATAAAAATTTCTGGTGTGAATTGCTGGATTGTTCATGCACACTTTTATTCATTTAAATATGAATGATGTAAAATTAGGATACCTTTTTAGTAAATGAAATTACATCGATTTGAATAGATTTAACATTGTACGAAAATTGTGTTGTACAATTAGAATATTGTAAGCGGCGTCTCCATTGAGACTGTAGATATTGTCTCTCTTACAATAGAATATGCAAATAGATTGTCAGAGTGTTTCGTCAAATTCGGTAATATAATTATCATGGAATCACTGATTAATTGATTTCTTGTGAATTTCATTGATTAATGAATTCATTGGACCATACCCTAAGGTATTAATTAATATAAACAGTACTTTAGGCCTATAATAACGTACATATTACGTAACATCACGCCTGTAATCCCCGAAGAGGTAGTCGGAGGATTGTACCTATTAATTATACTCCCACGTTTCACCAGCGAGGCAGTAGTGATTGTCTGTTACATATTCCATAAAATTGAATTGTTTTCAAAAAATCATTAAAAAATGTCGTTATTTAAAAATTAAATTATTAGTAGGTAACCATGTTTTGAAATATTTATTTTTTAGGTGTAAGACGTAGTCGTTCCAAGTTATTTACTATATGATTAATATGTTAAGTACATATTAATCGTGAGATATATGTATATTAATATGTAATATGTACAAACGATATCGTCATCACTCACTTTGACGAAAGACGTGACATATTTATGTATATCCGTAGGTTAGTTTCGTGTTTGCGTTGCTTATTACGAAAATCTTTGCGCGCCATTTGTGTGACGCGTGACATTTTTATTTTGTATATGTGAACAGCAATATTTATATATTTATTCATTCATTATTGCCAAGCTAGACCGAGGTTACAGAGGGTGGACTTATTGTCTGTTGGCATTTTCTACCTACCTACCTACCAGTGGTGGTGAGAATATATGGTAGGCAAAACAACATTAGTAGTGTTACAAATATTTACGTCAAGCGATTTAATAACAGGTAGCATAACATCAAAATTTTATTTCCATTAAAGGATAGGTAGAGATGTGCAGTAAGCATTTGACTAGTTATACGTTAATTTACTAGTTACAAGGGGGTGAGCTTATTGGCATTCACATCGAACACAAATCCAGACACCATGCTACTACTGAGAATGTCAAGTTAGAAAAACTAAACAATGCTTTGCTTCGTCGAACCCAGCACGTCTCATTCAGCAATCGTGCTGGCAACTAATCGCCAAACGAGACAATCAATTGATTGAATTTAACATAAAATAAATTATTTTCCTTTTTGTAGCAGTTGTCTTCGTGCGGTAGGAATAGCTGGTTCGCCCGCTGTTCAATAACGATTTGGCAAAGATATTTGTTAGTTTTAACGACACATTAGACTTATGGAGGATTTCCGTTCAATAAGAAGATACTCGTACCTTAACGTATATTGCGAATGATGAAAATGTTTGTGATAAATAATTTCGCTACTATTTACGAGCTTTGTCTCTGCTGAATTCTACAGCTTAAGCCTCTATTGATATTTTTATATCATTTATTAGTAATATTTCAATTTGTCATCATTAACTCCTTTATCGTTCCATTGATAGAGCGAACCTCCTCTTAGGACGAGAACAGTTTCGGAACTGACTTGAACTTTTCTCATTCTCTCGTCTTCTCTTTGCCAAGCTGGTCAATTGGTCAAGCTAATCAAGACTGTACACGGCTTAGAGAACATTCTGAAGAACTCTTTGGTGAACATGTCTCCTCATGACGTTCCGTTTCACGGTTTCTGTTTTATCAATTTGTATTAATATGCATTATGATATAAAGTCAGTTATTTTTGCTTTCGACATAGAATTCATGTTAAACGCATTAAGTAAACGCATACAAATTTAAGTTCATTCAATATTTTCACAGAATTGTAATTTGAATAATTTTAATGTATAATTATTCTGAAAGCATATTAATTATCATAGTTGACGTAACCGGGAGTCTTCTCAGAGAATTTTTAAATTTTATGTTATATAAAAATAATAATTCTCTTTTATAATGGTGACCGTTCTGTAACATCAAACGCCGAGTACGGGGTGATTTTATTATCAGTACCACAGCTTTTCCTTATCCGTGCTGTATAATTCGGACATCAACCGGCTCAGATGCGGTCGACCCAAATCGGTGCTCGTTTCAGTTTCACAGATAGACTGAGCACTGCCTTTTATATTAAACAATACAAAAACTTCAAATACTAATCCATACACGCTCTACAGTCCTAATGTAGTCTCGCTTCGCTTTGAGTTCATGAAGAAAGGGCTCAGGTGGGTCCGAAATTAATCGGACTATGTCGAAAGAAATATATGAGTTAAGCCGGTACATTATTTATGAGAGTAAACGAGAGAGTGACAAAACAGATAGGTATACAACGTCAACATGGATTGAGACAGGTGCTGAGAGAGACCACGACCCGTGTACCTTGACCAAAGGTGGGTGGGTGTGAAGTTTTCGACAGTGACGTGTACGTATGAATTTTTATACGCATGTTTTAGGTAAAAAACTGACAGATCAAAGTCAGTTGAGTTTTTATTAATATCAAAGCATTGTATATAGATATTGTATCTTCCTCCTACGCAATGTGTTTTGAATTCAATGTATATTTGTACTGTGTCACGTTCGGGCGGTTGGTGAATCTGACAATGATCAAAAATAGGTAATTTGTAACATTCAAACGATTCTTATGTCTATCGTCGATAATGAACAGTATTGTAACATTTATGTTGATTTAGTGGCTCTTTACGTAGTTGTTAATGTAAACATTTAACCTAGACGTAGAGTTCTAGTAAGGGAGTAACTGGAGATAGAGCAGCTGTTTTGGTTTCCTTATTAATATACCTACCAATTTATTTAATATACCGAGAGCTTAGATTTAATTTAGGTAAGTAAATCTACAAAAGTTAATTGTTTACTAAGCCTCAATCAATATGCGTTGGGTCACACGAAGTTTAATTTAAAAAATATCCAAATATCCAAATATCCAAATATCCAATTATCCTTTTATTCAAATTGTGTCTCTTACGGTGGCGAGGCAAGTGGATTTTGGGGTTGGAGTGACGCACGGAATATCTAATGGAGGTAACAATAAATATTATTTGTGCAATTAATTTTATAAATGTATATCAAAATAACGTTACACCTACGTGAAACTAAGCCTACCACAAACTAGAGATATAAAACTATTACTTTAGCTACAAGCAGCGTTCGATGTCATGTAATCGTATGCTAATATAAAAATATAGCTCCTGTCTACCTAAAGATCTAATTTAATAAAAATTGTTTTTTTTTATATTTTTTAATTGACAACTTTATATTTATTCTTATTTTATTTCTCTATGGCGAAAATCTGTTACAGTACTTGTATCTACGTAATAATATCAAATGCGCATGACTCTATGAAGAAAAGCGTTTATATTCAATTTCTGAATTCCAACGATGTAATGTTCTTAGTGATTTATTATTTCAATGATTTATTTCGAGTTAATATACTGAATCAACCTGAATCTACTATAGTTTGAATTATGCAAATATTAAAATAAATTATTTACGTATGCAAGCCATGGTGGCGCTAACATTTATACTTCCACTGTACACTCACCGTCATACTGCGCCTGCGCGTTGGAGACCGGCGCGCAGAGCGCCGCTAGAGAGCACAGCGCGAACACCAGAACAATCTTACTTGACATGGCTGAAACAAAAGAAACCTCATATTATTATTATTTATTAACTTTATTGTTTTTGTCCCTATAATTCGTCAACCCACAATTTACGTGTCAGACTATGGCTTAACTATTATGTTGCTAATAAGAGACCCGTGTCCAACGGTGGACCTATTAAGCTTTTGATGATAAACTATGGTCCATTTAATTGCCCAAAAAGTGGTAATTGCAGTTTTGAAATTTATATTTGTTTTTCGTTTTAAAAATATGTATATAATAACATAAAAGTATTATAAACGGTAAAACGAATTTGTCACAACTGAAAGAAATAAAGTACAATTAATAATTAAAATAAAGTACAATTAATAAAATTTAGGTAAACCAATCAATAATATTCACTGAGTAATAACTTATGTTGTAATCATATTTTTTGTTGTGAGATATATAATCTGGCATGTGTAAATATACGACTCATGACGTTTTGCATGTTTAGAAATACAATAGTTTATGCATGAGTTTATTATTGTGAGGACACCGAAATGAAACGTACTCCATTTGTATAAAACGAAATTATTTTTATGTGGTTCCATACAAGAAATAGTGATGGCTATATATAGCTATTTATTTTTGCCTAAAAATATTTTATTGAAGCGGTTGCATATGCGGTAGCACAATATTTTATTGCCAGATGTGAAGTCTATGATTAACTTATGTGTCCACTTGTGTTCTGGGCCAGGGTGTAATGTTTACATATAACAATATCGTAATATTAAATTGGTATTTGAATAAATGATACCAGGAATGAGATAAACGCTTACATTGGTAAGTTTTCTTTAAGGAGCGTAAAAGGGCAAATTTAACACGGGAGAGTCACACAAACAAATTAATTTATAGGTTTTGTACACATTTCGCGATTATTACAATGCATGTTCGTCTAGAGTACGGTGGGGATTACAGGCGTGAAGTTACGTTTACGCTTAATACTCCTTAAATGATATTTTATACGAAAATGGATTTTGTTGAGTAATTGCCGCCACATTTTAACGGGTGCTTATAAGGGTAAACGTGGAATGTGTAATGAGCACGTCATAACGAAGCTCGAACCATGCCTTTGATAATATTTTCAAATGTGTCCGGGAGAGAGCAATTTACTTTTGCTTCACTCTATTTGAATATGAATTTATTTGTATAGGTTTGACGACACACACGCACCGAACAAACCATTTTCTTTTGTTTGTTTGCAACGCCGCGCCCGCAAATATTTATAGTAGGTACGTCGCGCAATATTAGACACATGTTACATGAATATGTATAAATAATGTAAACGTAACTTCACACCTGTAATCCCCGAAGAGGTAGGCAGAGGAATGCAGGACACTCCCACGTTTCACCAGTTACGTTTACGTCCCACTAT
>DWDW01000263.1:0-16220 GCA_018245635.1 Mimoniades versicolor eupheme | reverse complement strand
CATTTTCATTTTTCTATAGGATATGACCACACACATGACACAAGTATATTGGGCATCTAGGATTAATATCGAAAGTGTGGCCCGCCTTTAGTTTCTTTTGCTACCTTGTGGCCCTTGCCCGCCAAAAGGTCGCCGACCACTGCTCTAAAGCGAGCACAAGAATTTTTACGTGCCTGGTTTTTTAATAGCGTATCATATTCACTAAATACATTCCTCCGCGTTGTTAATACTAAGAGCTCCATGCAAATAATGCGCACAAGTATTTATCATTATAATCCACCATTTTATATAGGCCCAACATTGTATAGGTATAGGTCTGCTATCAGAATGAGAAGGATTGAGTATTTAGTCACTTATATCCGTTGATGATCAACGAAAAATATTTATGTGGTATCGAATACAACGTCATTAACGGTGTTTACAATGTAACAGCTTCCGACACGTTTATCTTATCTTTAATACTGTCCTTAAAGCGTGTGATATTCATTCATTACAATAACTGACGGATTGACTATTGTCATCATTATTATAATATCACGCCCGGTTTATTACGGGGTAGGCAGAAAGCACCAATCTGTCTATACGTACAGGGCAGCCGTTTCTGTTTCTCAGATTACATTTTTGGTATGTTTTATTGACTCCCGATCTCATATAGAGAGCGTGCGATAGCGCTGCAGTCGGCGAGAGCTCATGAAGGACCTCGTACAGGTCTGCCACGAGACGGGCCATCGCGGAGCAACATACGTCAGTCAAGCCGGTAAGTATTTCATGTGTATAAACATTGAACAATTAGCACATTTATCAGTGTAATAATTAGGGTCTAGAATAAATTAGGACAGCGTGGTCTTGTCCTTGGCTTGTCAATTGTTGTTCGGAAATTTTAGAGATTTATTGAAATAAAAGTTTTCTAAGTTGCCTAAGACCTTCGCTATGTTTAATCTGAAATCAATGTGCATTTTCAATAATAACAATTGGGCGGTTTTAACGTGAAAATGTAGAAGACACATAGAGTAATTTACGTTTACTTATACGGATTGTATTCATGGATGGCAAATCATAATTTGGAATGTCTAAATAAAATTCTATCTATGTGTAATTCAGTTCATAGAGTTTTACGTCTTACACTAACCATTGATATTGAAACATTGACTGCCCTGTTGGTCATGTTTCTTGCAAGTGCGTCTGCCGATCGGGAGGTCCTGGGTTCGATTCCCGGGTCGGGGTCTACCAAATTTTTTTAATTTAGATTTTCTAGTAGTGGCTCGGAGTCTTGATATGTGACCGATGTATGGCAATAGGCTCACCACCTATTCCATAATGGGACCTAAACGTAATTGGTGAAACGTGGGAGTGTACCACACTCCTCTGCCTACCTCTTCAGGTATAATAGGCGGGACGTTCCTTTTGGTATTTAAACATTAATTTTTTTATATTGTTAAATTTCAATGTCTAATATTCTTGTTACCTATATTATGCATCATTTATACGCATAATAAATAATCCAAAATGTCGTCATGTATTTATGTTCATAAAATATCATTCGTATATTAGTATATTACGCAGTTAGCATCAACGTTTACAATAAATCTTAATGTACATCAATTTTTATACTATTAAGAATAATTATCATTCATTGAGTGTGTGTTGCTTCGCTTTTAGATAAAGATAAATTGTACTTCAAGAAATTAGCCAAGTTATGTAAGTTCACAATGTCGAACGAATGTTGTAATTATTGCTACAATGCCTGTAGCTTACGAGCATTATTGTTATTCTTTATACATGGACTCAGAATACGTCGCTGGTGTGTGAATTACCGCCATCTTATGATGTACATACATATATATCTTTATAATATAAAAATGAAACGCTAAATTTGTTGCTAAGCGTAAATCTCGAGAACAGATGAACCGATTTCGTTAATTCTTTTTGTATAATATTCCTTGAAGTACGAAGATAGTTCTTACGGGGAGAAAAAATATAAAAACAACATTTTTCTATACGCCCATACAAAAGACACGTAAGAGTATACTTAAAAGTCAATTTGTACTTTAATACATAAAATTTAAGTACCATACCATAAAGTTCAAGTGTTAGTGGAGGGGTTTCGGGAAGGCATAACAATTGAGTGACGTTAGTATCGTATAAATATTGACAAATGACATAATGTAATTGTTGACTTGTCAACTTTCTTTATTCTTTTTTTATCTTACTAGCTGACCCGGTGTCCCGAATAGCAGAATAAGTATTAAGAAAAAAGAATCGACTGTTAGGCGATACGAAGTTCGCCGGGTCTGCTAGTACCTATATTATAAGATGGCGTTATTTCACACATTGGACTTATGTTGACACTTATGCCATCTAGCGGAGAATAGTTTTATAACTGGGCTTGAGTGGTCGCTAAAAAGTGTAAGTGTAATATACTAACGATTACCCATCAATAGCAAATGCGAAAAGATTTGTAGAAATAGGCCAGCCAGATTACGATTGAGTTGAAACGTATTAAAAATATTAAATTTTTTAGAATATATTTTAAAGGCAATAACCTGTAAAAATAATGTCTTAAATTTAAAGGTCATTAAAATAAAATAACAGTAACTGAAAACAAGCATTTATTTCGAAGAATAACTCCTAAAATAAATTACGTAGAGATTCAACATATCGTGCACTTACAACTATATAGAATACAACAATAATTAGACCTAAATATAAGTACCTACCTAGTATCACATTTAGTTTTCGACATACACGAAGATAACAAGAAAACGTTGAAGTGTAATAAATATTAAGTTACACATATATTAAGGTTCTTTTATTCGATGCAAGACGCCATGCTTATATCACATTATTAAAGTTAGTATTAACTAACTTTTTATGGAGCATTAGCTTCATAAAAAGCGTCTGCATTAATTAAGAACCATCTTTCGTAATAGAATCTTACTGACTTACTACTAATATAATTTTACTTACACTAGATATAGTTTCAATTTTACTAATTATTCGATATCAATGAGCGTTTAGCTTATAAATTAAGTTAAATAAAATTTATGGGCCGTAGACCACAGACAATATATATCGTCATCGAATCCCATAACGGATATCAATGACGTGTGACACAAACATTACATTCATTTAACATTTCCTGATTTCAAGGATCGGTTTGTAAATGTTCGATCAAAAATAATACTGAATATTATATCGAAACTGTCTGTAATAATAGTAAAATATTCAAAATTAGATTCCCTGAACGCCTGTATTCTGAAAATATCTTTGTAATACTGAAAAAACAATCCGAAACTCGGTAAAAGTTTGACGTGAACCAGAAAGTCTTTTGACTGCCTCGTTACATTTTTACTGTTACTTAGATTTTGTACATGACATTTCTAGTAGAGGCTCGGATTCTGGATTTGTGCCCGGTGTATGACAATAGACTCTTTCATTCTGTGGTCGGTTTTAAACGTAATTGCTGAAACGTGCTAGTGTACTACACTCCTGTGCCTACCTCTTCGTGGATTGCAGACGTGATGCCACGTAAACCGGAAAGAAGAATGTAATGGAACGTTTTAAACTTATGCTGCTTGTTGTGAAATTAGAATCGTTCTTATTGCTTTTACTTAATATTTTGAAAGTGTAAAATGTTTACAATTATTTTGAAAACACTTCTGATGTACATAAATTGGTGAAACACTTCTATATTTGTGAACAATTTTATAATAAACGACGTATTTAATCTTATTGTTAGTGTAACATTTTATTTACATTCGATTTGTAAAAAAAATTATTTAGTTCTCCATTTTATTATATACGAAAATTTGTGTTTGTCACCAAACACTATTGCATTACATTATCTTGTTTTGTCTAACATAGTTATTAAAAATTAAGTTTTTCCTCACACTTGTATAGACTAGTATAGAGATATATCGCTTCTCAACAAGTTAAATGTAGCGGCGCATAGCGATATAAACTAGAGTTCAATAACAGCGCGAATGGAAATTCGCTAGTAGGTACAATGAACGAATGATAAAAAAAATACATTTTTGTAATGATGTAGTAACTTGGTAGGAAATTTTGCAAAACAAGTAGTAATATGTAGTATTTTGTAAGGGACAGTGCCGATTATCCAGTCTGTTATGTTTTTGTGATATGTAGTTCAGTTTTATGAAGTAACCTAACGACTACTATTAAATGTATGATTTTATGTGACAGCCTTAATATTATACACACACATATCAAGTATAATAATCACTTAAAAACGATAATCATTTGGACCCACAATAACCTTTCAATTTATCATTCTATTGTAATGTCAATTTTTGAGTACAATATAATAATATATACAACGAAATAAGAATTTATAAGTGAAGTCACATTATCTTAAATGCTATCATAAGTCAAGGGTATTTGCTGAATCTATATACATTTCACAAACATAGTCAACGTTGACAATACATCGCACATTAGAACACCTGCTGGAAATATCAGAGGGGCACCGAGCCTATGTACATTAATATTTGCTTATTAATTTAAATACGTATAGTGTTGTATTTATAAATATTTTTTATATGTACCTCTATATATATTTTTATATGTCTATGTATTTATATTTATATACATCTATATACTAGAAGATTGGAGTGAAGTATGAGCTTGCCACATGCTCAATCTGACTGAGAGACATACTTCTAACCCTTTGTTTTCGGTATTACATAAGTTTAAATAAATAAATAATATAATTTTTTGAAGAAAAAAGCTAAATATGAACGAGTATATTCTGCAGTCCTACCTAAATTACAGCACATAAAATAATAAAAATATCAGAATTCCACTTCATATTGTAGTTTATCATTAAGTCACTTTTCGTTAAATTTACCTAAACATTCTAAAGTGGCAACCGATGAGCACTGCTATATGTCACAAGCAACGATAGTATGACCCTTGGTAAATGGTAAAACTAACATTTAATACGAATAGCTGAAACGTCTTGCACTGCTAGCTCGATATTCATGGGAGGCCGAGGCCGAGCGTGGCAGCGTGGCAGCGCGTCAGCGCGCGCGGCGCGCCTCCGCCACGTGCGCGTCCAGCGAGCACGAGGCGCGCGACGGCCGCCGCCACGCGCCCGCGCGCTCGCCTGCGCGCGGACACACGCTACAGATACCGCAGGCGAGCCACGAGCGCGTCACCTCACGTCACGCTGGTGACCCCGAGCGGGTAGGACCTCGTGAGGATGGCCCTCGTATAGGTCCGAAACTAGTTTGGCCACCCCGAAATAACAAACAGGAGTCAAGCCGGCTTAAATCTTAGTAATGTAGAACACTCCCACGTTCCACTAGTTACGTTTACGTCCCATTATGGTGAGCCTATTGCTATACACCGGGCACATATCCAGACTCCGAGCAATTGTCAGAGAATCTATACTAGAAAAATTCATTAGTGCCCGACCCCGGGATTTGAACCGAGGATTTCCCGAACGGAGAGCGCTTACAACCAACAATCAATGGAGCATTTAAAATAAGGGCGTATTGAAGTGAAAATGTCTCGTTGATAGAAAGAGAAAGCACAATTATTTTATATACGTGTAGTTGTATCTGATTGGCTTCTTCAATAATTGACGCGCGACATTGTTGAGGTATAGGTACTATAATTTAACGTTTTTTTTTCTCTATCCACTACAATTGTTTTTGCTCGACGTCCCTACTCTTCGTGTATTCACGCTCGTAATGTGACCTCACATTGATATAATTATTACATTTTAATTGCTATTGTCTAATTAGGTACGCTACTTGCTACAAGATGGCGTTAATTATGTTAAATTAAATCAGCCAATAAAGTAGCAGCCCTAAATTTTTACCTAAAGACACTCGAAAGTATTTCTTTCCACTTCCTTTCCTCTTTACTCTCCAAGTATGAAGTATACTCTAGTATTCCATGCTATCCTTCCTTACGTTCGTAGACTTCAGAATACTTTTCTATCCATTATAGCAAGTAATTGCTATTTAGAATATTAGTAATATTTAATATAATTAATATTGACTATTCCGATAGCCCGGTGGTTGCAAGTGCGACAGCCGATAGAGCAATCCTGGATACGATTCAAGAGTCCCGTACTATTGGAATGTTGTATCTTAGATTTTGCACATGGAATTTCTAGCACATACATTCGTAATGAAACGTTTTATTCACTCACCTCCCGCACTCTCGCTCTGCTGCGTTATCAGCTGCCTGTATTCTGTCGATAGCCTTCGCCTTCCGTGTTCGTACTTGGCTTCTTTGGCGAGTAACGCCTCTCTTTGTATCTGAATTTGCAGTTCCGTCGGCACACCCGGGATGAACAGCTGCATCAAACCGGTCAGACCGAAGACCACGTGCTGGAATGAGACAACAATAGTTAAATACCAACTACTGAACGCGCATATGTAATGCATGTCTACATGAATTCATTGTCTTTGCTTGTAGTGAGATGACCCGGAAATTTAATAGCAAAGTATTGGTGCGCTAATTTCTCAGAACCTGTGCATAATGTGAAGTAATCAAGAACAGTAAACTTAAGATCACGCCTGTAATCCTCGAGGAGGTAGGTAGAGGAGCGTAATGCACTCTACGCTCTTTATACGTCTCGTCACGAAATAATACCTACGTAGAATTTAAAATTACATATTTTTGTAAAACTGTAATACTTTCCAGAAAACTATTAAGCAATGAAATATTAAAAATAGCACTGTCCATCACCTTGAGTAAATTAGAAATTTCTAGATTGTAAAATTACCTCAAACACCACCACAAATGCGAGCCTGGCAGCAAACACGTGCCAATAGTGGGGGGACAGTCCGTAGGGGTCGGCGTGGTCGGGGGGGTTGCGGTAGCCGCGGTAGGCGCAGGTCGCGGGGTCCACTTCGTTCTCGTCCGCCCCCCAGTCTTCGCGGTAGTCAGACGTGTTGAATACTGGACAAAAATATTGAATGTCTATAATATCCAAGAGAAAATAATGACAATTTTGTTCACCTATGCTTATCTGTAATACGCTTATTTAGAAACAAAAAAAGAAAAAACTTTATTCGCAAAACAAAGCATTACATTTAAATGATACTTCAATATGTGCTAGCTGATAATATTGAATATTTATTTATTGTCATTATTCGTTTTTACTATCAATATGTCAAATATAGCAAGCAACATTGCAATCTTGGCCCACTAGATGGCACTGTTTCCCATTAATAATATAGCAGCACTCACACGACAGCGAGTGGTCGATGTACCCCGCCAATGTGTTGTCCGGTGAATACACGTACTTGTACACCATGCGCGGTATGAAGTCGCTGGTGTACGCTATCACGAACGCGTTGGACACCACCGCGGCATATGTGATGCCCCTCAAAATGCCGTACCTGCGAACGAATTATGTATTAGTACCCATTAGTACGTAACATCACGCCTGTAGCCCCCGAAGAGGTAGGCAGAAGAGTGTAGAATACTCCCACGTTTCACCAGTTACTTTGACGTCCCACTATGGAATAGGTGCTGGAACACCGGGCGCATATCCAGACTACGAGGCACTATTAGAAAGTATAAGTTAGTAAAATCCATTTGTGCCCGATCCGGGATTTAAACTCGGGACGTTCCGATCGGCAGTAGCGCTTGCAACTAACACGACCGACGAGGCAGTAACTAGTAATAATAATAAGAATAATATATTTATTTCCACAGTTTGGAAGATATTAAAAATATTAATATATTAAATTAAGATATTAAAGATATTAATTAAATATGGTCAATAGGGGATAACAGCCTCTGCTGACACGAGATCGTAATCCCGTGCAGAATTGTTTTTCAGAGACTAATAGTGATTAAAATATCTATGTACATATTATCAAGTACCTATATAATTAATCTTAGGTAATGGCACAGAATGAGAGGGTTAAGGCCAAGGTCTGCCAGGCTGGCCAAGTGCGCGTTTGCAGACTTCACACTCACACGCCTTAGACAACATTTTTTTGAGAGCTCTAATTTGTACTGATTTGTATTCTGAGTGGAGGCTCTCGTCAACAGTGAAAAGATTAACGGGCTGTTAAAAAGTTAATCACTACTTCGTTAGCGCGTGTGTGTGCGTGCGTGCGTGTGCGTGCGCGCGTGTGTGTGTGTGTGTGTGCATACGTGCTTATGAGTATTTGTGCTTGCAAGTTTGTGTGTGTAAATGACTACGTTTTTAATCGTCTGAAATGACACGCAAAGCCATCACAAGATTTCTATTACACTGACAGGACACTTTACGCTGTTTAACAGCAAAATGTTCAGATTACATTTAAAATTAAAATTAAACAATAAACAATAAAATACGTAGGTTCTAAAGACGGGGCCGTTTTAATGACAAACAACTGACCAGGCGCCGATGTCCTCGACGCGCTCGGCCAGCGGGCGCCGCGCCTGCGTCACCATCTTGTACGCGTCCAGGCGGATCTCGGCCACGTTGTTGAGCAGCGCGAACAGCGGCGCCAGCGGGAACGCGGCCACGAACAGCGTCACGAAGCCGTACTGGAGAACTACGGGGGAGATGACCGATAATGATAAACATTCAAAACAGAAATAAAACGCAGTATTCGTATAGAAGTATGTCTATAGACGTTACGTGGTCTGAAAGACCCCTTAATGTTGGGAGATGAATTAATTATTTCAAAAATAAAATACATCATATCCTTGTAGGTACCTAATATATTCTTTGAGATCATGAACCTAACACACTATACGCTTAATTATATCTTACTATAAGCTAACTAGGATACAAGACACGAACTCATTTCCAGGTACTCGTCGAACAGAGCGAGCCGGCCGGGGTCCTGCAGGTGGTAGTCCTGTTCCCAGGCCATGTGCGGCTTGCTGGGGTCGCGCGTGACCGCGCGGTGCGAGCGCCGCCGCCACCAGTTGTGGAATTTACTGGAACACGATTCACTTCGTCTAGAAGAAGAATTCTAAGAATTCTTATGCTCAATTATTATTCTTTAATGTATGTTGCGATTGTAATAATGGCTTAATTTTGTAACAAAATTAGTCGAAAACTGCACAAATGACAGGCGAATGAGGTGGTAAAATGTGGTCACAAAATAACTTTCTAACAATAATATAAACTTGGTAGATAACCACCAAGGTGATCTAAGTGTTCTAAGTGACTCACGGAAATCCCAATTCCACGAAGTTGTTAAAACATTGCTTGCCAATCATTATGATAGCCAGCTGTATACACAGCTCCGAGAGGCAGCCGGCGGGGTCGCAGATGTCACCTTTCAGTTTGAAGAATTCCGATTTACGGGCTATGTCGTCCCCGGGGTAGTCATAGAAGCGGCCCTGGAAATTATACGATAATATTTGCAAGTTAAGTAAGTTTGTATGCCGTTGGATTGCGGATTGATGGGTTATCAATGGTTTATGTCTTTCTGGCAACAGAGAAATTAGTGATGTTAAATGCTAAGGAAATGCAATGTTGAACGATTTGACTGAAGCATTCGATAGAAAATCAAATTAATGTTACGCATTCATTTTCAATTGACATTCAATCAATATAGATTTATAGATCTAAGCTATTATCATTGGTGATTATTTATTACAATTGAGTATTGGCAATTGAGTATTTTGTGAAACTCTTTAGACTAACTTTCTTGTCACTTTCAATTTCTACTAGTAGGAGTTTACCAAGGAATTGTTTTGAGCCCCCTATTGTGATATATAATTTTTACATATTCTAACGTTAAAAAGTGAACAAGTTTTACCTTGAAAAACGCAATGTAAATAAGCGATGAGTAAAAATTCATAAATTCAAAGAAGAATATTTTAAAAGTATATGAATCTTCATACTCGGTCTGAGTGCGCGGATTCTCCATGTTAGTTAAGTACACCGCTATCTTTGCGTATATCTGCGAATGAAATAATAATTTAATAGAATGAAAACGTTACATAAAAATCCTAATATTAAGTTCTATTCTTTTAACTTTATTTTTGGTTTCTTAAATTATAGAGTTCTCGTTTCCTCTCTTCGACAAATGCAAATATAGATTAATAATTGGCCATTAAGGGCTCGCCAGACCAGCGTATTTTTGACGCGTTTTACGCTTTTAGCATACGTGCGTATAAAATGAGATTTTTCGCATCGAAAATACGCTGGTCTGAAAGAGCCTTTAAGGCACTTTAGAATATTATTTGTTATAATTATTAGTGTCTGGCCCTAAATACGGTTTCCTTTTCGTCTAGTCGTCCTAGTGAAAAATAAAGTATCGAAGGAAAATGTACATGGAAATATGGAGTACAATATTTGTATATACAATCATAACTAAGATCTTCCTACTTAGGAAAAATTAACTAAAATAAAAGCTAGAGTTTAAAATTCGAACAAGCAATCCAGTCGAAATAAATAATAATATGGCAAAGGACCAATAACAGTAAACTCACCCTAGTCAGTATCATGATGATTATCAAGTTGATGAGCGCAGCGGTCATGGCGGTGAAGATCTTCGCGTGTTTCTTTATGAAGAATCCACTGCCACCGTAAATAACAGACACCATGGATATACGGTAAATAATTGTACCGAGAACGGCACCCATTACAATGGTTATCTGTAAAAATGTATTGGCAGACACATTATTAAAAATACCCTCAGACAGAATTAAGAATGAATACAATATGATCGTTTAATACCCAAGTGGGGATGTCGAAGAGATGGAAAAGGTACAAAATGTAATATGAGTCCTTCACTTTTTTATCTTTTATATGATTTCAGCTGCTGGATCTAATGATTCAGCAGCTTGATGATCCCTACCTAATGATTTAAGCTGCTGAAATCTCTAGAATATTGCGACTTAACGAAATTGTACGAATATTGCGACTTAACGAAGTACTCGTACGTGACAAAAAATGAGAGTACAAACCAATGGTTCAATCTTCAATCAGTTTTTAATTAGAAATCATTCTTTCTACCAGGATTTACTCATCCACTCCTACTTGTAACTTCTATAGAATTTTATTTATAGAGGGCATACAAATTTTTCCCTTTGAAGATTAGACGAAATAGAAGAAGAGTAGAAGAAATAGAAAATTCATGAGCAGACGTTTACTAGATTTCTGTTAACAATTATTTGAAAAAACAGTGTGTTTTCTCTGACCATAAAGAGGACAGCAGAACTGGTGGCCACATATCGCATTGTTTTCTGCCAAGCAGGCAAATAGGGCTCCTTCTCTCTCGTCACTGGGTTCGTGCGGAACGTTTTCACGGACGCTTCAAATTCCGGCCGAGGATCTTCGTCCTGGAAGAATAACTTCTCAGTAGACTTCTCGAATTGTAATTATTGGAATATAATACTCTGCGGAAAATAAAGACTTAGAACTGTCTTTATGCTAATAAGTTATATTCTTTCATTTTGTGTTAAATATGTTTTTCTTTGGAGGGAAAAGTGCTAGATATTCGAATTAATGGAGATTATGAAACTACGACTTACTTGATCCACGCTCCCCAAGTCCCATTCCCATTTCAACACAGATTGTTTCCTCTTCCACAGTTCTAAGAATGTTGTTGCTGTAACCGAAAACACAACTTTAATTGGCCACTAAATCAAAAGAACGGTAACACAAAGCTTTCAATTTCAGAAATGTATTAAAGGGACTGCTTATGTATAAGGGATGCGCTGATAAGAAAAAGGGCATTATGAAACACTCACCCCAGAAGGACATAAAGATTGCAAAGAACACAGTGGCCGGGTTGTCGAAGAGGTAACTCAGTTTGGCGAATAGACAGGAATCGGAGAGTCGTTGATACTGACATGCCTTGTCGCAAAGCGGGCACAGCGTCGTGTTGCCCGGCCCACTGGAGTCGCAGATTTCTTTACTACGAGAAATGAACGGAGAGAAGAATTGGATCACAATTTGAAAGATACATTCTCCGATTCAAATTTTTTAATAGCAATAGGCTCGCGTTTGGTTACAATTTTACCTGCTAGTGAACGAGATGTAGCTTAGGTTATAACACGTCTGTAAAGTGCCCATATAGATCGACTGGGGGTCGAAATACCTTCAATGAACGTTTTCGTCATTAAGAAAATCAAATCTACTATCTCCCGACCGCAGTTTCTCCATGGATATTCTGGATCTTTCTAGTAGATCGAGTATTCCAAGTAAATCTTGCATATTCCTCTACATCGTAGTAAGTTTTGAAATCATAATGGAATGACACTTGGTGAGCTTTACCTTGGAATGTTGTCGGCAGAGTCCATACTGGCCAGTCCGTAAATGAAGCAGAGAGTACCGACAACTGCGGGTGCGTACAGCATCTTGGTGTAAAAGCCAAGCCAACAGAAATAGAGAGCTATCTTCTCGCCGAAGTATCTTCTCACCAACCAGAGGGGTTGCTTCTTGAACCATTTGCAAGGCCTTGCCCATTCAAGGTATAACAGCTGGTAATTGAAATAAACTATAAAACATTCCATTATCGTTATAACATTAGTTCTATGAGGATAGAGTTATGTACGCAAGTGGGAGGGCACTACATTACTTTGCGGGTCTCTTTAGAGTTACATATATTCCTTTATTTTTCTTTGTATTGAAAGAAATGCTTGTATTTTAAATCATTGAATTCAGAGTGCCACTGCGTGTTTCACACACACGTTTCAGACTGAATCATGAAGACTTAGCTGAAGTGTATCCTATGAATCCTAGAGCATTTTATTGATACTACTAGTACCAGTATAGGTAATACATCTGTCTAATAAAATAACTATTTATGGCAATACAAGTACACAACTGCAAAAAAATTCGCTAACCAGATTTAGAATACGTGTAACGCCATCTGTTATCAACTAGACGCAAGTCACTGCAATACTCCTCGAGTGTCAAACTAAGCTGAGGAATATTAGTTACCCGTCGATCGGAGTACGCGCCGTCTGGGGTGTTCGTGTCATATCTGCCCTCGTGGAGCGGGAAGCAGGCGAGGTAGGTGCCGTCGTTGAGGAGGCGACGAATTCCCATCTAGGAAAACACATAAGACGGTTCTTTATGTATAAACGCACTATGGCTGACCCTGTGGTATTTGTATTTGGTATACGTTACGATTTATTTCTTGTATATCCACCGCATGTACAATTTACTTAAACAGTAGGATATATTCTTGTATAAAATAAGAAAAATATGATAGTAGATGTAGTGATAATGCGTTGTCCGCGTTAGGCATAAGTCAATCTCTCCAATTTCCCTTTCTACTGATTTCTTTAATACAATCCATTCAATTGATCGCAGTTCACCTTGGTTTCATTATTGTCGTACTTCGCCCGCAGTAGTATTTGCATCACTAACAAACTTCGTTGTGCCGGGGAGAACTGGGTGTGACGATCTTTGACCAAAAACCTGAAAGGAGGAAAACATTTCTGAATCTGTAACATTGTGTTACTGCATATCATAGTCTGCTGATGCGGGAGCGCTGAACACACAAATTCTTGATGCGGATGAAGCTAACCTTTTTATGAAAACCCACGCTAAGTGTTGCCCAAAAGCTGTTCAATGTATTGCCGCATCACCAATACATTGAATAGTTTTTGGAAAGCCTGACCAGTAATATTACAGTCTAGTGCAAGAAGTATTCTAGGAATTGCGAAAAGTATATTGCTCAACTTACTGCTCTTCTCGCTTAACTTCGTTCTGTTCTGTAGAAGAATAAAAAGAAGGTTCAGCCTCTATCCTGCTGTGCTCGTATTCATAGATGTTCTTCCATTTTCGACGCCACGACGTATACCATTTCATGTCTTTCTCGGGTTGTTTCTCATCGTTCTGAAACAAATTACTGTTTCATTATTTTACATGTTTTTATAACCATCGTATAGGATTATCAACGACCATTAAAATTCGGAACGGCTGTGCGAGTAGTATTTCTT
Organism: Mimoniades versicolor eupheme; assembly: GCA_018245635.1. Lineage (NCBI taxonomy): Eukaryota > Metazoa > Arthropoda > Insecta > Lepidoptera > Hesperiidae > Mimoniades > Mimoniades versicolor. The sequence goes on along the minus strand of DWDW01000263.1, from coordinate 2,327 downwards.
CAGGTGTAATAATATGTATATATGTAGTTATCATTATCATTTCCGCTCTCTTTATTCTTCCTAACATAGGTATATTCAGAAATGCGCATATGAAGTTAAGGATTTGTCTGGTTGCCATAACACAGGCTCTTCTATGTGATATGATTTTGTCTGAGTTGTTACAAGATATTATTATTCGAAAAAAAAACCATCGTTACCGGAAAGCCTAAAGTGTTTTAACATATGTGTCAGTATATATTTTTGATAAATCCTGTGACCATATTTCTCTAATGTACAACAGTTTTCACTCTTTAAATACGAAAACACACCCATGCCTTAACACAGATGGTGATGAAGCGTTTGGTGGGTAGTTTCATGCCGGTCACTTCGGCCAGCCTCATCTCCGTCTTCCAAGGGATGTGGATCTTCAGGAACCACGTCTTCCCGTCGAATGACAGACATTTGTTTTCCAGTTCCAACTCCAGACCCTCCTTGACCAAGTTCTCCTGGAACAGTAATGAAGCAAGGCACAAATGCAACTTAATACAAAATATTCTGAAGTGTTTTGCTGTGAGATCGAAATGCTTTTCTCACAGCATTCTCGTGAGATAGATTTAAATTTAATAATTACCATTATTATAACAAATACTTAAACCAAAAGTTACTTATCAGTCACGGTCCCAAAACTGGCAGCCATGCCACGTTTAAAACTATTGATTGGATTAATAAATATATTGAAATAAATTTAAAATAAATAAATGACGGCTTGTCTCTATCAGTGGGTCTCCAGAGCTGATGGATGAATGGAATGAAAATCTAGGTATACCTGGAATGTCCTTCGATACTCGCGTTTCCTCGCTTCAGCCTCCGTCATGACTCCAAAGTCCTCTTCCTCGTAAGCTATCACCATGTCTACCCTCCGCCTTCCGTCACGGAACATGAGCGAATCCGGATCTAAGCCCTGCGTTTATTTATTATTATTTATTTATTGAAACACTGATGTTATTATTAAAACACTGATCATTAACATGACAGTAGAAATAGGACTGCGGGTAAAGATACAGATCGTAAGTATAACTCAAAACGAGTTCAGTTAGCAGCGTAAATTGACTATTTGAGGGTAGAATTGAATTTCTGCTAGTCAGTCAGTCAGTGCAGAGATGCTGCGTACAGAACAATCACTTCTGTGGACCAACTGTTAAGATATAAATAATAAAATCTTGACAGTTTAAGGAGTAGATAATCCAAGATGTACTTTTGTTTTAATAATATTTAGCGGCGATACCATGGAAAGCCCAAATGTGTCCTGAAATAGAGCACGCGCGTGAAGGAAAATCGTAGTCACCTTGCTTTGAACGTCCTAGGTAGCGTCTGGAAACAGACGCTGACAGAATGCATGGTAATTCACCATAGAAACAAAGCTACTCGTACACACCTCTGGGCTAGTTTCTCCAACGTTCTCCGCCTTCTCATTCGTGCGTTGGGGCTCCGAAGGGTGTCTGCTATCATTTGGTCCGCGCTCTACCCTTTCATCGGATTCGGGCTGTGGCGATAATAATAGTCAATGATAATTATATACTAGGATACTTGTATATCTTCATTAGTCATGTTAATGAACCCATAATAGAGTAAGCACAATGATAGTCATATATGTAGATAAGAAACTACTTATATATATTATCCATTATTTTAAATATAAATTTATATATTAACAGCCTCGTCCATATAATGGTTTGTGATCAAATCCAGTCCAGTCCAGTCATCAGTTCAATTTCCAGGTCGGGCGAAGTATTATTGTATTTTTATAACTAGAAATCCCCCAGTAGCAGCGTCGAGTCTGGATTTGTGCGCAGTATTATATCAATAGGCCCACTCTACGTGCGGCGTGTTATAAGTTACATTTGCCTCCCTGCCTATAAGTTGTATTTATGTTACGTAGTGTCAACCTGTGAATAAGGTATTGGAGTGCCGGGTAAAGCTGGTGGTGGCAGCCTCGTCCCCGGGGAGAAGGCGCTGGCCGCTGACGTCACGTTCCTCACCAGCCGCCAACACTTCCTGGACCTGCGTTCCTCTGAGCTGTCTCTGGACGTGTGCAAATCTTCCCGAAGGGATATCTGTTAGGAAACACGTATCCTTTAGTATTTATAGATAGCCATGATGGTCTCACTATATAAAAACATGGGTTTGGATATCATTAATTGAAGCTACTCATCAAATTAATTTCTATTATTAGATATTAATTTCCAAGCTATTATATTATTATATATCACATGACTGCCTCGTTGGTCGTGTTTGTTACAAGTGCGACTGCCGATCGGGAGGTCCCGGGTTCGATTCCCGGGTCGAAC